>JAMKQA010249322.1:0-15489 GCA_024699735.1 Posidonia australis | reverse complement strand
TTGTTTTTTGCATGATTTTTCATGTATATGGTTTTCCTTGTCTTCCATAATAGATTAGGTGGCGACTCCATTTGTTTTATGTTTTTCGACGTGATTTTGCCGTCCGATTTCGCATTCATTTGCGGAATCACCTCGCCGGCATGGTTACAAGTAGTCTTCCACACAAACCCACTCAATGTTCTCTAATGGACGCTGCTGCTGTTGCATTGTGATGATTGGGGAAGTGCTTCAGTTAGGGTCCATCACACCTACACTAACAAAGTTAGTCACATCCTGAGGGATAAACAATCTTTGGTGCTTGCACGTAGCCTAGGGTGGTCCTCTATAATTGAGTCCTTCATGATCTCTTCTCTCCTTTGCTTCAATTGGCTCTGCAATCGCTTGACTGTACCACTGAAGTGGTGCTCCCTTTTCATACCCCCATTGGTGACCGGACCATCAACTAGGGGTGATTGTGAACGGCCAAAAGCTAGCATGCTCGAAATCCAGAATGAAGTTGACTAGTTCGAATTGGTTAACCCGATAAAGCACATCTCAAGACGTGGGATCAAAATGGAAAGTCTACAGATCAACAAAAGAGACTCCTCAACCTCATCTTTTCCGAATTTCTCAGCCTTGACAATGGCAATGTCATCACCATAGTAGAACGTCATCATGCGGTATAATGTTGATGAGATAACTTGATGCTTGTGCAACCAAGGGCGCCCAAGCAAAAGGTTAAAAGTGGGCCCGAGATCAATGACATAGAACTCAACGTCAAACTGAGCCAAACCGACAGTCAATTGGATGACCAAGACTCCCCATGCGTCGTGGTATGTACTATCTAAGGATGTCATTCATTTGACAGCTGGTGTGATATCCTCAGCCTTGAATCCGATCTTGTTTGCGATATGCAAAGGGCAGATGTCTAAACCTATGCCATTATCAACCAACATCAACGAAATTTGGAAACATAGAAATTGCACAGTGATAAACAATGATTGGTTGTGGTTGGTTCTCACCGAAGGCAATTCCTGAGGGGAGAAGAAGATAATCTATGGCATTGCAATCACGCCTACCATATTCTCAAGGGTTATAGGCTCAATGGTGGGGGATACATGGGCTACTTGAACACCTAGAATAAGGCCTCTCAATGCCCGACTGAGGTATGGATAAGGTCCCAAATGGATATGTCAGCCTTGACCTTCTTGAGCTGGGAGGTGATGTCATTTGGGGATTTGTTGGTCGTACTTGTGGTAGGCTTGGAGGTTGTTTCTTTGGTGACATGCTTTATGGGCTGGCTTACTTGTTGTAGTGGGGGTGGTGCTGGATGGCTTGCCTTGGAGACCAGAGTTGGGGGTTTGTACACCCTTCCGAACAACATGATTTCTACGCACATCTTTGTGGCATAGTCATACGAGACCTGGTGGATATTCCTAGTTAAATTAATGACTAGGGAGTTACAAGCCGTCATGTGACACTTTGGCCTGATTATCCATTTTAATTGTAAACTATGTAATTAATTGTTATATTGTATAAATGGTTTACTAATGGATAATCTGTTGTTTCTGGTGAGTGTGAGGGTTTGGATGGCTTTTTTTGCACCTGTTTGTAATTTTGGACCAATGTGTAGTCTAGTTTGAGGATGCAAAGTTCCATCTATTTGCATGCTTGTCTTTTCTCCTTTCATTCTCTCTCTCTCTCTCTCAGAAGTTCTCCTTATCTTCGTCTCCTTATTTTTTCCCCCAAACACGTGCCACCACAAATGGCAGCCCATGCCTCACCATTCGTTCCAATGCGATGGGAGGCCAGTGCGACATGGGAAGAGGAGGAGATAAGAAAGGAAGGAGGCCAGTGGAAGAAGGGGAAACCATGCAAAGGAAGTGGAAAAGGGGAGAAGACGAATAGAGGAGCCAGAGCGAGAGGAGGAAGAGTTTCGTCGAGGTGAGGAGAGGTTCACCGGAGTGCGGGGGAGTTCGCTAGAGTGCCACCTGAGGTATACGACCCTCTTCCTCTCTCGTTTCCAAGTTTTCAGTTTAACATGTTAAACGCATGAAAATGAGAATCAATGCATGTAAATTAATAGAAAAATGGTAGAATGAATGAGAATGTGATGGATAGCATGAATATGTAGATATCATGTAGTTATGATGAAATTTGAAGGATTTATGCAAGTTTTAGGGTTGTATGCTATGGTGTTTGAATACGAGTTTCATGCCATTATGATTTTTGTATGGATTGTATGATGAATGGATTCATGAATGATTTGAGGGATTTTGAAGTAGACTCGATGGTCTACACCCATGATTTAACCTTGACTGATGATGCATGTTTGAGGGGTCCACCAGAGGAAAAAGGAAGAAAACTCATGGAAACCAATTGAGGGGTCCACCTACAATGAAAAGAATGGAATGGAAATGGTTTTAAAAATGGAAAAAAACACAAGAGTTTTGAAAATAAAACACTATTAATGTGTTGTGGAAATAACAGTAGGTGGTGTCGACAATATGGTAAGTGAACGATACTCCAAGGAAACCAATTATCAGTTATGACCGTGGTTACCAGTGTGGGGCCACAAGTGGATGGTGTCAACAAGTTGTAAAACATCAATTGTCAGATACAACCATGGTCACCAATGTTTGTGACGGTGTAGGCTGAGCTTGGGTTAGTGAACCTAGTTGCTTGAGTCACCGATGGGATGTCAGATAAAGAGATATCCCCATGCACATATGAAACGAATTGAGGCTGGTTGGCCTGGGTGGTGTCCTCCTGCATGGGGAACTTCACCATGGTAGTGCAGGGAGGTAGGGGAAATATTGTCCTCACCTACTACTTGTGTGCCTGGTTACCCCTGATCAAGGTAACATCAATAAAGAAAAGTGGAAATGAATAAGAAAGTTTGTAGTTTTGTGAAAAGGAAAGAAATGTGGTTTGGCTAGAATTGGACTTATGAATGGTCCTAAAATCCCAGAATCAAATAAGAATTGTTTTTTAACCAGTTACTGGCCAATATTTGTGATTTTGGTTTTGTGCCCAATAAGGCAATATGTTTTGGACTGGACCTAGTCCAGAAAGTGGTTTCTCAAGATATGAGTTTTGAAAATGGTTGTTGTTTTGGGAGGAAATCCCAAGCATTGCAAAGAAAGATGAGTTTTGGGAAAGACTATGGTTTTAGAAACAAATTCCAAATGCTTTAAAAAGAAATGAAAGAGTGAGTTTTGAGAAAAAAACATAGTCTTGGGAATAGATTCCCATGTGATTTCATGGGAAAAAGGGAATGATGTTTTAAAATGGGTTATCAAAAGAAAATCAAGTTTTTATAAATTAAAGTTGTGTTTTAGTAATTTTGTCGAATTTTGTTGTTTGTATGTTTAGGGCACATACTAGGTGACATAGATGTCACTCACACATGCTTTGGTTGGTTTTCAGGTGTAGGTCGGGTGTAGTCGAGCTCCATTGCCATAGTAGGAGCTTCTAGTCGCACATCGTTTCTTGGAAAGTGAGCCTTAGTTATAGTTATTTAATTATCACTATAATTAGTATCATTTTGCATATGATACTATGATCTTGGTAGCATGCCCGGGATCAGGGCGTTACAAGCCAACTCCAATTGGGCTACTGGAGGGTTGTTGGAAAGTGCTATGGAGTTGGCAGTTGGTCTGATTGGTTGGGTAAAAGCTAGCTGGGTTCTCACCTCAAGGCAGATGCGTGTGGCTTAGGATGATTGCATGGTAGACAACGTGATCGCACGCTCTAGCTTGGCAATCAAATGAATCATGTTGACGGCAGATCTCAAACCTACGAGGAAAGACTGATGCATATAAGAGGGATAAGGCACAGAAACCAGATGGATAAAATCAAAATGGTTTGACAAGGGGGTGCTAGACCCGACAGGAAAGAGACAATGAACCCTTGAGGTCCTGGGTACTCCCAGATTCGCATGCTGCGGGAGAGGCTGGCTGGCTGTACTGGTGTGTGCTTGTGCTTGTGCTCGGGTTGGTGTAAACCCTACATCCTAGGTGTTGATGATGATGACCATGTGGTCAATGAGATCTTTTATGACGTTCCGAAGGGTGAAACAGTTATCCATCGAGAGTCTCGTGGCCTAATGGTAACTACAGTATAGATTCACTTTATACCACACTAGGAAAGGAGTCGGAGATGGGCAAACGTCCAAAAACCTGAGGAGTCACTGCACCTTAGGAAGGATGGTGCTTAATAGTTCGACCAGCGGAGTGAACTCTCAGTCTAATAATCAAGGCCTCCCTTGTGGAGGGTGCTATCCTTGCATTGCCGGTGCTAAAGGATACACTAGCTCGGTTGTGGTGGTAATGTAGGGTGTGTGAGGTGTCTTACGTGCTGGTGCATAAACTATTTGATTCTAAGCTAGTGAGCTGACTACGTTCACAAGCATAGCTGGGGACCCTACATATGCAACAACGTTCTTTGAAGGGTCCCTTGTCTTTGGATAATTTGAGCTAGAGCTGTTGTTGTTGCTGGTGTTGTTGCTAGGGGTAGTTGCCTGCTATGTGAATGCGGTGAGTGTGTGGAAAACTGCCACTATGTAGCGAACTTTCCACATGAGCGTCAGCTCTAATTAGTGATAAGAAAGTGGTGATAGGCTAGATGTTGAGTAAAGCCCCTGTAGCTAGCTGTGCCCTAGGGATGATCATCTCGATAGACTCCTCATCAAAGGGTCTATCCTTGACTTGTGAGGTGAGGGCATGCCAGTACTCGACATACTCTCCAAATGGCTTGAGGGGCTTCTACTTTGTAGTGGCGAAGTCCTCCCTCTTGGGGACTAGGTCAAGATTAAAGGAATACTGTTCCAAAATGCCTAGGTTAGATCATTCCATGTCTGATTGGTGGCCATGTCCAAGGAAGTGAACCACTTTAGGGTAGGACTAGAGAGACTCTTCTAGATGAAGCGGATCAACAACCTGTCATCAGCTTGGAGTTGAGTGAGGTCTTTGCAATATGCCCTCAGATGAGAGATTGGGTAGCATTTTCCGTTGTATTTCTCGAAGTCCAAGACTTGAAAATTTGATGGGAGAGTAGCCTCTAGGAAGTAGTAGAGGTCTCGAAACTAAAAAGTCTAGCAGTCCCTGCCCTGCACTTGTCGAAGTGTTCTTTCCAGATCGCCCATTTTGGTGAGAAGAGTTTCTGGGATCACTACTGATGAAACTGATGCAGCTAGGGCGGGTGCTGCATATGCCATATGGGTCACACCAAGGTGCTCCTCAAGATCCTCCATCATACCACCTAGTGTCATGGCGCGATGGCCGACATATCCGTGCAAATGCATGGTCTACTGTGGCATGTATGGGGGTACCTACGTCTGATGCAGAGATTGAAGGTAAGTAGTGTGCTGTGTAGTGAGTGGTGTAGAGTGTGAAGGCAGCAGCTGTTGTCCTAAGGCGAGTTTAGGTAGTGGGATCAGAGAGTGTTGCACTCTTGTAAAACTGAGTGGCTAGCCACCAAGTGCAGGAGAAGCATGCCGTGAAAAGTGAGATGATGGTAAAGGAAGCAAGGCCGACTCCCCTATTGCCTGATTAGCGAGGAGTTGGGGCAACGGCTGAGGTAGTGGTGCAGTAGGTGCAGAATGAAGCACTAAAGCTTAGTGTGGCGAAACCTCAAGGTGGAGGGAATGCTAGAAGCAATGGGGAATCAAGGGAGAGGGCCATGCCCTACAACTTCCGTGCAAGATCCAAGAAGTCTTAGGCCTGCACGCCAAGTTCCCATCAGTAACAGTACCGAGGGACAGAATCACCAGCGAGATTGACGTAGCAGAAGTCGGTGTAGGGATATACTGTCCATAAGGGATGGAACCTATCAAGGAGGCTATCATAGCAGGTTGAGTGCAAAAGGCAGCAAAAGGGCCCGGTAGAGGGGGGATATAGACGACTCTAGGCAGTCACTGCAATAGATTCAGTGACATGCTCTAGACCGGACAAGGTCTGCCAATGTCCCGACACAAGAGGGAAAGACATTCCATGCACCTAGTGGAGGCCGACATGGGGCGACGAGGCTACAACATAGGTTAGAAAAAGGGATGAAGGGGCCGAGGTGGTGATCCCTTCAAAGGTGACAGAGGAAAGAGTCTCGCTGACGCATTGGGCCATGATGGAATGTGAGCAAGTGCAAATGGGGCTACGATAGTAAAAAGACGGACGAATCCTATGACAAGCTAACGTTTGACGCGACAAATAGCTCCTAAAGAAGGATGAGAGTAGATGTCACATGACAAGGGAATAGGAAAAAGGGGGCGCCTGAGATCTAGTCAAAGGACTCGTGTGCAATCCTTTTGGTACACACAAAGACAGGTGTCAAACATTACAAGAAAATAATGCAATGTTTGTTAAGTGGCTTGAATGGCACACATGCATATGGATGCATCTAGAATGTGCTCTCTCACCATCTAAGTGTGTCGTAGGAGGTTGTTTACTCTTGACTCTCTCTAGATGAACAAATCTTTGACTCAAGGCAGAAAGTAAGGTTCCGTCCCATGCCAAAACTATGGAACGGTGGTGCGTTGGGAGCATCGACCCTACCAAAGCATGGGTTGCATCCTCTACTATCACCGACACGAGCCCAGCAAGGGGGGACAGACAGGTATCCCAAGCCATAGCAATAGAACGAGAGCACCAGGATTGGCCTTCACAGACTATAGGTGGACTCAAAGGAGAGATGATGCATGCACCTATATGATTCAATCATGCAAATATGTTTGGTGACTTTTACTTGTCCATTTTATTTAACCATGAAGGGGGAAAAAGTGAGTGGTTTTCTCTAGTTGTCCCTAAGTATTGGTTTTACTTGCAAGATTTTAATTAAATCAAAGGGGAAGGCATGCAAGTCTCTAAATCTCCTAAAATTAAAATGAAAAGGGAAGAAAAAAAAAACAAATCATGGCAAGGCAAGCACCATTCATCAAGCAAAAGGCATGGACATGGCATGTGCTTATGTTGTGATCATGATTGTGGTAAAGAAACAGGAAACATTCCAAATGGCATGGGACATGGCATGTGCATGTGAGGTGAGATGATACCTTTGTGTAAAACAAAACACTCATCATCCATAAAGCATGATACATTATTAATCCACACATTTAATGAGTACACAGGCAATGCAAATCACATAAGCACGGAAAATCCAAAAATGAAAACCAAAGTCTTTTCTTTCCCAAATGGAGTCGTTAGTTCCTGTGACCATACCGACGAGGGGAAACCATGCTCCGATGCAATCGGGACTGTACGGAGGCTAGTAAGGCCACGGCAAATCCGTTGAATCCAAGAACAAGGAAAAAATGACCTAAAACACCAAAAAGAAGCGAAGCAAAATAAAGATAAGAACATGGAGTCACCACCTAGTCTATTGAAAACGGAAAGACGAGGAAAACCGTATTGGAAATCAAAACCAAAGCTAAATGCAAGATAAAAGTGTCTTCATGCCAAATGAACACAACACATGGGTCATTGCGAACCAAAGAAAGGGTAAAGACTCCTATTACGTGCGGGGAAGGTGTTAGGCACCCTAACATCCCCGACGAATCAGTCATTCTTGGACAAATCGCTCACATGCATGGCTATGTGGGTGCTTGAATGCCTATTAATGAGTGGCTACATGTATGGCTGATTAATGATTTAAAACGAGACACATGGAAGGTGATGCAATAAATCAAGAGTACACTCATACTAAGAGACATGAAATAATGTAGATGATGGGAATATACTAGGGTTGGGGGCTAAGCCTGGCAAGGCATGGTCCCTGGGATAACCACGCGTCTCAGGCATGGCAGTGGTACTCGCACCCAGAATGTGTCCCCAAGGCATGTCCTGATGATCTGCCATCATAGCCAACCAAAACACCCACACCTAGATTAGAGCTAATGGACAATGCATCATGCGAAGGATGGGGCATGCGTGATTAAAATCCTAAAGAAAGCTACTTAAATAAAAGAGCATGAGCAACAAACTATGGAATAAGAACAAGATAAACTAAGTCAAACCAGGCATGTTAAAGACATTAGGAAAACTCAAGTGAAGGACTACACCAGCGAGGCTTGGTCGTGTCTGATGCTATAATGTCCCTAATGCATATGCGCATGTGGGGCATGCTGTCGGGACACGTGACTGGAATAGAGTCTAGACCTTCCTCCTTCATCACCTCTCCCTACACGAGATATGCATTAAAATTTTGGAGAAAACATTTGGGATGCAAGGTAGAAGACTAGACGAGGTAAAACACATGAGAAATTGGATTGGAAACATGTAAGAGCCTCTCCTCCACTCCTCACGCTTGCACATTGGATTGCACGACTCGGTCCAGCCATAGCGGCAGTTGGAGACCTCAACAAAACTCAAAGATGACCTAGGAGGCTTGAGGAGAGATGTAAGAAGGCTCGAAAAATAGTGGAATCTCAAGAGCAAACATAGGTTCCTCCACCCACCTCCATTGCCAACATCACGACCCATTGAAGTTCGGCTAACCACGAGAGACGGCCATGGACTTGGGTGTAGCTCAAAGGCGATTGGAGGGTTGGAGAGGAGGAGGGTGATGCCTCTGGACAACCACGGCCAGGTGTTCAAGGGCCATGGGCCTCGCATCAGCACTCACTGTCCATCGGTAGGGAAAGTGATGAATGCGACAAATCAGAAACCAAAACACGTGGGAAATGGGTAGGGAAGATGCAAATGAGGCTAGAAAATAATATTTTGGTGGAAAAGGTAAGATGATACCTACATTTGCCATGTGCTTCCCTAGGAGTTAGTGGCAAGAATTGTAAAGAGGAATCCTGATGATGGTCACGATGTAGGACGGGTCAGGGAGTCTCGCGAAGGGCTCGACAAGTGGTTGGGGGGCTTCGCTAACATGAAGGAAGGTTGGTTTTGGAGCAGCTCGGGTGTTCTCTCTTGAGTTTGACTTCGTTCTTGATTCATTCAAACGATAGCCTTATCTTTTCCTTTTAGCATGGCGCTTGGTTCGTCTGGCCGATTTCTATGTCTTTGGCTTGGCGCCTTGTTCATTCAACCGTTAGCCATTTCTTTTCCTTTGGCTTGGCACTCGATTCATTTGGCCAATAGCCTAATCTTTTCCCTTTGGCTTGGCACAAAGTTCATCTAGCTGATAGCCCTTTCCCTTCAGTTTGGAGCCCGATTATTCTGACTAATACCTTTGCCTTTGGCTTGGGGCCTGATTCGACCAGCCAATAGCCTTATCATTTCATTTTGGCTTGGCGCTCAGTTCGTCTAGCCGATAGCCATTTCCTTTCCAATGCTTGGTGCCGTGTTTGTCCGACCGATAACCTAATCTTTTCCCTTTGTCTTGGCACCTGCTTCATCTAGTCGATAGCCTTATCTTTTCCTTTTGGCTTGGTGCTCTGTTCGTCAAGTCGATAGCCTTTTTTTTTCCATTTGGCTTGGCGCATGATTTGTTTGGATGATAGCCCATGCCTTTAAGCTAGGCACTTGATTCGTTCGGCCAATAGTTGTGCCTTTGACTTTGCTCCTGTTTCATCCAACCGATAGCCTTATCTTTTCCCTTTTCCTTGGCGACCAGTTTGTTCAGTCGATAGCCTTAACTTTCCCTTTTGGCTTAGTGCCTGGTTTGTCTAACCGATAGCCTTTTCTTTTCCTTTTGGCTTGGCACACGGTTCATTCAGCTAATAGCTCCTTCCCTTCAACTTGGCACCTAATTCGTCCAAATTTGTAGCTATGCCTTTGGCATGGCATCAGGGTCCTCTGCCCAATAGCCTTATCTTTTCCTATTGACTTGGGGCTTGGTTCATCTAGTGGATTTCTATGCCTTTGGCTTTGCGGCCGATTCGTCCGATCGATAGCCATTTCTTTTCATTTGGCTTGGTGCCTTGTTCATCCAAGTGCTAGCCTTATCTTTTTGCTTATCGCCCAATTCATATGGCCGATAGCCCTTTCTTTTCTTTTTGGCTCGGTGCTCTGTTTATCTAGTCAAATAGCCTTTTATTTTCCTTGTGGCTTGGCGCTCAGTTCGTTTGGCCTCTAACCCCTTCCCCTCAACTTGGTAGTCGATGCGTGAAGCTGAGAGCTATGCCTTTCGCTAGGTGCCTAGTTCGTCAGCCAAATAGCCCCTTCCCATTAGGGTGGCAACCAGTTCGTCTGGTCGATAGCATTACCTTTTGATTGGCACTTGATACGTTAGATCGATAACTGCACCTTTGGCTTTGAGCCCTGTTAGTCAGGTCGATAGCCCCTTCCCTTCAGCTTAACACCCAGTTTGTTTGCCCGATAGTTGTGCTTTTGGCTTAGTGCCCGCATTGTCAGATCAATAACCCCTTCCCTTTAGCTTTGTTACAAGTTTGTTCGGTCAATAGCTATGCCTTTGGCATAGCACTTGATTCATCCACCCGATAGCTAATTTCCTTCAACTTGGCACCTGGTTCGTTTGGCTAATAGTTGTGGCTTTGTCATGGAACCTGGTTCATCCAGTCGATTACCCCTTTCTTTCAACTTGGCGCCCGGTTCATCTGATCGATAGTTGTGCCTTTGGCTTGGCGCCTGATTCGTCTTGCCCATAGCCCCTTCCCTTCAACATGGTGCCTGGTTCGTCTAGCTAGTAGCTATGCCTTTGGCTTCGCCCTTGGTTCATTTGACTGATAGCCCCTTTCCCTCGACTTGGTGCCTGGCTAGTCCGATCGATAGCTTTGCCTTTGGCTTGGCCCACGGTTCATCCGACCAATAGCCATTTCTTTTCCTTCAGCTTGGCACCTGATTCTTTCGACCGATGGCCGATGGCCTTATCTAATCCTTTTGACTTGGTGGTTGGTTTGTCTAGTCGATATCCTTTTCTTTTCCTTTTGGCTTGGCACCCACTTCATTTGGTCGGTAGCCTTTTCTTTTCCTTTTGGCTTGGCTCTCAATTCGTTCAACTGATAGTCTTATCTTTTTGCCTTTGGCTTGGCGCCCAGTTTGTCCGGTTGACACCCTTATCTTTTTCATTATAGCTTGGTGCCTGGTTTCTTTAATTGATAGCCTTTTCTTTTCCTTTTGGCTTGGTGTCCTATTCGCAGGCCGATAGCCTTATCTTTTCCTTTTGACTTGGTGCCTAATTCGTCCAGTCGATAGACATTTCATTTCCTTTGGCTTGGCGCCTGGATCTTCTGACCCTATATCCTTATCTTTTCCTTTTGGCTTAGTACCCGGTTCATCCAGTCGATAGCCTTATATTTTCCTTTTGGCTTAGTACCCAGATCATCCAGTCGATAGCCTTTTCATTTCATTTTTGCTCGGCACCTAGTTCATCCGGCCCATAGACTCTTCCCTTTAGGTAGGTGCCTGATTCGTTTGGCCAATAGCCGTGCCTTTGACTTCGTGCTTGATTCATTAAAATGATAGCCTTATCATTTCCTTTAAGCTTGGCGCCTGGTTTGTCTGGCTGATTTCTATGTCTTTGGCTTGGCGCCTAGTTCATTCAACTGTTAGCCATTTCTTTTCCTTTGGCTTGGCACTCGTTTCATTTGGCCAATAGCCTAATCATTTCCCTTTGGCTTGGCACAGAGTTCATCCAGCCGATAGCCCTTTCCCTTTAGTTTGGAGCCCAATTCGTCTGACCTATAACTGTGCCTTTGGATTGGTGACTGATTCGACCAGTCAATAGCCATATCTTTTCATTTTGGCTTAGCACTCAGTTCATCTGGCCGATAGCCATTTCCTTTCCAGTGCTTGGTGGCTGGTTCATCTGACCGATAACCTAATATTTTCCCTTTGGTTTGGCACCTAGTTCATCTAGTCGATAGCCTTATCTTTTCCTTTTGGCTTGGTGCTCTATTCGTTGAGCCGATAGCCTTTTTTTTCCTTTTGACTTGGCGCATGGTTCATTCGGATGATAGCCCATGCCTTTAAGCTCGACACCTGATTCGTTCAACCAATAGCTGTGCCTTTGACTTGGCTCCTGTTTCGTCCAACCGATAGCCTTATCTTTTCCCTTTGCCATGGCGACCAGTTCGTTCGGTTGATAGCCTTAACTTTTCCTTTTGGCTTAGTGCCTGGTTCGTTTGACCGATAGTTTTTTCATTTCCTTTTGGCATGGCATACAGTTCGTTCAGCTAATAGCTCCTTCCCTTCAACATGGCACCCAATTCGTCCATCTTGTAGCTATGCCTTTGGCTTCGCATCATGTTCGTCTACCTAATAGCCTTATCTTTTCCTATTGATTTGGGGCCCTGTTCATCCAGTGGATTTCTGTGCCTTTGGCTTGGCGGCCAATTCATCCGATCGATAGCCATTTCCTTTCATTTGGCTTGGTACCCTGTTCATCCAAGTGAAAGCCATATCTTTTCCCTTTTTGCTTAGTGCCCAATTCATATGGCCGATAGCCCTTTCTTTTCTTTTTGGCTGGTGCCCAGTTCGTCTAGCCGATAGCCTTTTATTTTCCTTTTAGCTTGGCGCTTAGTTCGTTCGACCTGTAACCCCTTCCCTTCAACTTGGTAGTCGATTCGTCAAGCCGATAGCTATGCCTTTGGCTAGGAGCCCAGTTCGTCAGGCAAATAGCCCCTTCCCTTTAGTGTGGCAACTGGTTCGTCTGGTCGATAACTTTACCTTTTCTTTGGCACCTGATTCGTTTGGCCGATAGCTGCACCTTTGGCTTTGAGTCCAGTTAGTCAGGTCGATAGCCCCTTCCCTTCAGTTTAGCACCCAGTTCGTTCGATTGATAGTTGTGCCTTTGGCGTAGTGTCTGGTTTGTCCGATCGATAACCCCTTCCCTTTAGCTTTGTTCCCAGTTCATTCGGTCAATAGCTATGCCTTTGGCTTGGCACTAGATACATCCGCTCGATTGCTAATTTCCTTCTACATGGCGCCCGGTTCGTTTGGCTAATAGTTGTGGCTTTGTCTTGGCACCTGGTTCATCCATCCGATTACCCCTTTTAGTCAGCTTGCCGCCCGGTTCGTCCGATCGATAGTTGTGCCTTTGGCTTGGCACCTGATTTGTCTCGCCGATAGCCCTTTCCCTTCAAATTTGTGCCTGGTTCGTCTAGCTAGTAGATATGCCTTTGGCTTGGCCCTTGGTTTGTCTGACTGATAGCCCCTTCCCCTCGGCTTGGTGCCTGGTTAGTCCGATCGATAGCTATGCCTTTGGCTTGGCCGCCAGTTCATCTGACCAATAGCCATTTCTTTTCCTTTGGCTTGGCACCCAATTCGTTCGACCGATGGCCGATGGCCTTATCTTTTCCTTTTGACTTGGTGCCTAGTTTGTCTAGTCGATATCCTTTTCTTTTCCTTTTTCCTTGGCACCCAGTTCATCTGGTCGATAGCCTTTTCTTTTCCTTTTGGCTAGGCTCTCCATTCGTTTAGCCGACAATCTTATCTTTTATCCTTTGGCTTGGCACCAGATTTGTTTGGTTGATACCCTTATCTTTTTTGTTTTGGCTTGGTGCCTGGTTTATTTAATTGATAGCATTTTCTTTTCTTTTTGGCTTGGTGTCCTATTCGTCTGGCCGATAGCCTTATCTTTTCATTTTGACTTGGTGCCCAATTCATCCAGATGATAGCCATTTCATTTCCTTTGGCTTGGCGCCTGGTTCTTCTAGCCCTATAGCCTTATATTTTCCTTTCACTTGGCGCCTGTTTCATCTAGCCTATAGCCTTATCTATTCCCTTTGGCTTGGCGCTCAGTTCGTCCTATCGATATGCATATCTTTCCCTTTTGGCTTAGTACCCGGTTCGTCCAGTTGATAGCCTTTTAATTTCATTTTTGCTTGGCACCTAGTTCATCCGGCCCATAGCCCTTTCCCATTAGCTAGGCACCTAATTCGTCTGGCCGATAGCTGTGCCTTTGACTTCGTGTTTGATTCATTCAAAGGATAGCCTTATCTTTTCCTTTTAGCTTGGCGCCTAGTTCGTCTGGCCGATTTTTATGTCTTTGGCTTGGAACCTAGTTCATTAAACCGATTTTTATTGTTTGGTCGATAGCCATTTCTTTCCCTTCCATTTAGAGCTCGATTCGTCTGTCCAATACCTATACCTTTGGCTTGGGGCCTGATTCGACCAACCAATAGCCTTATCTTTTCATTTTGGCTTGGTGCTCAGTTCATCTGGCCGATAGCCATTTCCTTTCCAATGCTTGGTGCCTGGTTCGTCCGACCAATAACCTAATCTTTTCCCTTAGGCTTGGCGCCTGGTTCATCTAGTCGATAGCCTTATCTTTTCCTTTTGGCTTGGTGCTCTGTTCGTCGAACCGATAGCTTTTTTTTTTCCTTTTGGATTGGCACATGGTTCGTTCGGATGATAGTCCATGCCATTAAGCTAGGCACCTGAATAGTTCGGCCAATTGCTATGCCTTTGACTTGGCTCCAGTTTCATCCAATCGATAGCCTTATCTTTTCCCTTTGCCTTGGCGACCAGTTCGCTCAGTCGATAGCCTTCACTTTTCCTTTGGGCTTAGTGCCTAGTTCGTCTGACCGATAGCCTTTTCTTTTCCTTTTTGATTGGCACACAATTCGTTCAGTTAATAGCTCCTTCCCTTCAACTTGGCACCCAATTCGTCCAACATGTAGCAATGCCTTTGGCTTGGCGTCTGGTTCGTCCGCCCAATAGCCATATCTTTTCCTATTGACTTCAGGCCCGGTTCATCAGGTGGATTTCAATGCCTTTGGCTTGGCGGCCGATTCGTCCGACCGATTGCCATTTCTTTTCCTTTGGTTTCGTGCCCTGTTCATCCAAGTGATAGCCTTATCTTTTCCCTTTTTGATTATCGCCCAATTCATATGGCCGATGGCCCTTTCATTTCTTTTTGGCTCGATGCCCTGTTCGTTTAGCCGATAGCCATTTATTTTCCTTTCGGCTTGGCGCTCAGTTCGTTCGACCTGTAACCCCTTCCCTTCAACTAGATAGTCGATTCGTCCAGTCGATAGCTATGTGTAACCATGCCGGTGAGGATCGCATGATAATGCAAAAATTGGCAAAGTTACGATAGAAAAATAAATAAAAAATGCAAATGCTGGAGTCACCACCTAGTCTATTCTGGAAGACGAGGATAACCAAATAAAACATGAAAAATCATGCAAAACAATAAGGAAGGTCTTCGAAAACCAGAAATCTGGGTAAGGATCCCTATTACGTAAGAGGAAGGTGTTAGGCACCCTCGTACGCCCGAATAATCGGTCTTCTATGGTTTCTCCTATGCTTATGAAATGTTGGCTTTTCAGCCTTTGTTATATGCCCGAAGACGATATGCCATGCTATGCTTATGCTTGTGGTGTCTATAGTATAGGTGCATGTTGTGTAGGAGTGTGTCCTAGTGCTCAGAAATATCACTCTTTAATTCGGGTCAAGTATTGATGCAAGATCATTGCATAAACAAAATCAAAGTTGTGTCATTACGAGTGATTTCTCGTCATTGCTTGCTATATGCAAATGCAAATTAAAACACATAAAACAGTTAAAAAAAAAACAAAGTGTGCCTTCCTAGTAAATCCAGGAGGAAAATCAGGGAAAATCCAGGGGAAAAGCAAGTCGAGAAAGCATGATAAAATCATAT
>JAMKQA010249320.1:0-16114 GCA_024699735.1 Posidonia australis | reverse complement strand
TATATATATATATATATATATATATATATATATATATATATATATATATATATAGGAGTCAGTTCAGTTGCATCTTCTTTCAAATTAGTTATTTTGAAGGAAGATGCATAATTGTGGTTGGTTGTTAATCTAGTAGTTAGTATTAAAATCACTTATTTTGAAATGAAACCATTAATGGTTTCTTTTTTGGAGGAATTTTTTTTTCAATACTTTATTTAATTAAATTTAAGTGTGGTAGTTATTACATATGGTCCCTACTTGTAAATTTCTAAATAAAATAATTCTTTTCATTAGTTATTAAGGTAGTTTTAATAGAAAGGTTTATTTTCTTATCAAAAAATTATAAATTTTATTTTTTAGCTGTTTTTTATATTTTTTAAAGTTTTATTTTTTGTATTATATTTATTTAAATATTTTAGATGAATATGACAATTTATTCTTTTTATATTAATTTTTAAATATTACTTTAGTGATATTTTTTACTTTCAATTTCGTATTAATGAATCGTATTACAATTTTATCATTCCATAAATATATAATGGAAATCGATTTATTAGTAATACTATCGTTTTACGATTTCATCCAGTACATATTTTTATTGGTATGATTACTACTTCGTTTTTCGTATCACTGTTTCGTTATTATTCTACAACAAAACTAAATCAGTATTACTGATTTAGACCTCATATAGTAACACAAAACTAAATTGTTACAACAAAATTAAATTTGTACAAACACAAACACATAAAGCAATCCAAAAAACAACCGTATTCGAATCAAAATCCCAAATCCCACAAGATGAAAATTGAAAATCCATTGAATCCAAGGAAGAATTGACAGATGCTCATTCCAATCGACCTTATAAACGAGTATTGAGTCGATAGAAAAGTCCTAGATGGACTTGTGCAACTTTCAGAGATCCGAATCGAGGGCTAGGGCACGCTTGCGCAACATCTACTCCTCTTTCCACATCCTCGACAGCAACAACGGGACTGATGCGGGAGGGGGGTTGTAGCCATCGACAGATCAGTGTAGAGTGAGTGGGGGGAGGCAGCGGAAGGAGGGATCTGCAGTAGTTGTCAGTGACTCATATGTCGACACAGGGAGGCGGCGCAGGGTGTGCGACGGAAGGGGGGATAGGCAGTGGTTGTCGGCGTCGCATGTCGGCACAAGGAGGCAGCGTAGGGTGTGCTGGGGGAGGCAACGTTAGGGGGGGTGGAGGGATCCGCAGTGGTTGTTGATGACTCGCGTGTCGGCACAGAGAGACGGTGTAGGGTGTGAGGGGGGAGGCGAGGGGGAGGGTGTGCGGGGGTAGGGGTGCATGTAGGGTTTCGGGGTTTGGGGGGGAGGGGGTGATCAAATGCATTTAATTTTTGAATTAAAGAAAAAACAAAAACTAGATTTGCTTCATGTAAAAGGGGTTTTAAATGTTGATGGAGCATGCAATAGATCTGTACATACATACATACATATATACATACATACATACATACATACATATATATATATATATATATATATATTTATTTATTTATTTATTTACACACACACACACACATATATGCATGTATGTATAAGTATAGGCAAAATATTAGGTGGTATTTTTTTTGAGGGGGGTGGGGGTGGGGTGGGGGGAGGGGGGTGGTTGTGTGTGTCAATGTGTGTGTGTGTGTGTGACGGACATGAAGGGGAGGTCGTCGGGGGTTAGGGGGTGTTGTACGAGCAGGCAGCAAGTGGCTGGAGGTCGTCTGGGGTTGGGGGGTGAGAAGAGGGCGTTGGTTGACGAAGACTGATTGTGGGTTGACAGGTTTTAATAATGTAGGGGGAGGGATTTTGAATTTAAAATAAGAAATTTAGGTGGTTTTTGAAAGTGATTTCTGGTTTCATCCAAATTAAATCATGATATGATCTTCAAAATGGATGGATAGGATCAAGGGCTTTATTATCTAAAAGAAAGGACGGATCTTATCTGATATTAACTATATATATATATAATAGCATAAGTAGGGCCCTCAATCTAGATTGTTTGTTTTCTATCTGACAGTTTTTATTGTTTCTATTTTATTAATTATTTTATTCATTTTTTAAATTGAAATTTGATTCTATCCCATATTGTTAGCAGATGACGTGGGTAAATTGTGAGTAGTTTCCCTTTTTTGAAAGACAACTTGATTTAATATCCCTTAATTTTCGTGTGTTGTTAAGGAAGTTTTTAAATCTTCTTGAATTGTAATTTTAATTAGATGTATCTCCATCACTACTCGTTGTTATTCTCGTGTTTAGGTTCGGAAACATAGCTGGTGGAAGATGTTGACAATTGTTAGTCTTGACGGTAACCATTGATAGTCTCGATAGTAGTAAATTTCTCAATTTTTTTGTGAATTTGTATCTTGAAATGGATTCCATTATGAAATCTTATGTATGTCGACCTCGTTTGTGTGTTTGATTTCTCAGGGTAATCTGAAATAATAGTTTATTCTATGGGTTGCAGAGTCGAAGTTGGGTTGCGTGGGGGAAGAAATTATAGGTTTTTCTCCCTAACTTCATGTGTGATATATGTTATCATCTTGTATTTTGTTTTTTTGTGGTACATGTAATTGTTTTCGTGAAGATGTTTGGGTATCAAAGAGGGCTTGAGTTATGAAGGTGTTTATAAAACTTAAAGCATGCAGTTTCGTAGTGTTTGTAATTTCAGTAAGTACTAATACATTTAATTGATAATTCAAACATGTTTGTCTATTTAGATTGAATAATTTTTTTAAAGTTGTTTGCTTCTCGATTGATGCATGAGTAATGAATTTTTTTCATAAATCAGACAATATGCAATTCTATATTCACTGTAACTTCAGTAATTATTGATTACTAAATTCTTAAGTCTACTGATTTGGTTGAATACTAATATTTCCGTAATTACGGAACAAAGTTATAGTAGTTTTCTTAATCTCAATTTGTTTTATATTTTTCTCATCAAAATTGTATTTTTTTTCATCTAAACTATAGATAATTTCTCTTTAACATGTTATTATTTTTTTATGAAATCGTTAATATAAAAATTGATTAAGTTTTACATATTTTATGTAAGAAATAGTTTTTTATTATTCATTTAAGTTATAATGACATTAGAGTAAATTACTGAATTTAATGTCTATTACAATAATGTTTCAGTATTGATATTAGAGTATGCTTAATAAGTTTTAAAAAAAATCTAAAGGTTTGTATGTTTCATTTTAGAAGCAACATCAAAGACAATTGCAACAATAGAAAGGAAGAAGACTATTATTGAGTTTGAAGATCAACAACTTTTTTAGATTATATTTCGATATATCGACATTGAAGCTTAGATGTAACATAATAATGGAATGCATTCAATTGTTTCAGTATATACTAAATATTTTATGATACCGTAACACATTAGCGACTGATTTATGGATTGTATCTATTTCAGTAAATACTGAAAACAAATTCACATGTATTTTTTATTGAAAATTATGATATACATCCTTTCTTATTTCTACGTGGAATGAGTGAATATTTTTTTTAGAGAAATACAACAATAACCCATTGTCTTGTGAAGATTGGAAAATAATCTTTGTTGTTGATTACTCTTAATGAGATCTAGATAGTAATGATTTACGAAATTTTCATAATAAAAACATGTCATATAGATGAAAGTTTGACTTTACATTCAACATTATACTACTCTAATATTACAAATTGGAATGTTGTACGTAAAACTATATTGATACATAAATACATTCTAATCTACACTAGAGTTGTACTTTTCCTCCTTTTCTTTTTAGTATTTATAGAAAATATTGATAACCAATACATAAAGATAAAAATTAAAATTTGAATGAAAAAACAAGGGATTTTCGCAATTTTAAGAAAGGCAAACAACATTTGGTTGGATTTGACTTCTCAAGCTACCCCAAAACTTGATGTTGTGCGTTTTTAGGGGATTTACGGTTTGAAAGATACGCTTGTTTTTACATTGCTCATTTTAAGATTTATAAATTGAAATATAATTACATGAAACCATTTTGATACATGAGTACAAGATCAGACTTACAAGGCTTTCTTGCACAAACTCTACACACACTTAGATTTTAAACACTCAAATATTATAAGGACTTTCTACTTCTTTATTGGACTACTCAAGCTGATGACTACCGATGTATCATTCTCTTGCATATCTCCTCCTTATATAGGGAATGCAGCGCCTGCCTTGACCTCAGGGTTTTCTTAGTGCGCCATCTTTTTCCTTCCGTCTAATGAGTGTGCCCTGTGTTTTTCTTTAGCTTTCCATTAGTGTGTGCAGCTTTTGCATAAGTGCTTTGTCTTTATGAGTGCGCTTGTTTGTCGTCTTCATACACTTTTCTTTCAAGTGCCTTCACATGCACTATTTTATGGTTTAGCTTTTCGAGTGTGCCACTACGCCATTCTTTTAGCTTTGCCACTATGTCATGCTTTAGCTTTTGTTTTCTTGAGTGCGCTACTATCTTTTGCTTTTGTAGACACCTCGATTTTGCAGTCACTTGGCAGCAGGTTACTCTGGAAAGACGCTCTGGTTGAGACCACCAAACCTAAACCTTAACTCCACCAAAATCCAAAACCCAAAAACCCACTCAAGCCTACACAAGTCCATTCAGGCCAACACAAACCCACTCTAACCTAATCAAAAATTAAAACGAAACAAAACTCATTTAAAACATTTAAAATCCAAATTAATCAAATGAAACCTCAATTAAAACCAAAATTAAATAAAATCCACTTAAAATCCAATTTAATCAAGTGAAAACCCTAATTAAAATCAAAATCAAATAAAATCCATTTAAACCATTTAAAATCCAAATGAAAACCCCAATTAAAACCAAAATTAAATAAAATCCACTTAAAATCCAATTTAATCAAGTGAAAACCCAAATTAAAATCAAAATCAAATAAAATCCATTTAAACCATTTAAAATCCAAATTAATCAAGTAAAAACCCTAATTAAAACCAAAATTAAATAAAATCCACTTTAAATCCAATTTAATCAAGTGAAAACCCTAATTAAAATTAAAATCAAATAAAATGCATTTAAACCATTTAAAATCCAAATTAACCAAGTAAAAACCCTAATTAAAATCAAAATCAAGTACAATCCATTTAAACCATTTAAAATCCAAATTAATCAAGTGAAAACCCTAATTAAAACCCTAATCAAGGAAAAAGTAATAAAATGCATTATTAAAAAGAAACCCTAATCCAAAAAAATCAAGTAAAAAACCAATGAAATCAAAATCTAAGTCAAAATCGTAATAAAGACCAATTAATCCAAAATTTAGATTAAACCCCTAATTAATCAAGTAAAAAACCAATTAAATCAAAATTAAAACTCCAACATAAAACTTTAAACCATTTCAATTCAGAAAAACCCTAAAATAATAAAACCCAAAAAGACCCTAATTTAAAATCACTTAATTAAACTCAAAACCTTAATTAAAATCCAAAAAAACCCTAATCACTTAATTAAACTCAAAATCCTAAAATTCCTAATTCAAACCACTCAATTAAACTCAAAACCTTAATTAAAATCCAAAAAAAAACCCTAATACTTAATTAAACTCAAAACCCTAATTAAAATCCAAAAACCTCTAAATTAAACTCAAAACCCTAATTAAAACACAAAAACCCTAATTAAACTAAAAACCCTAATTAAAATCCAAAATCCCAAAATTAAACTCAAAATCCTAATTAAACTAAAAACCTTAATTAAAACCCAAAAACCCTAATTAAACTCAAAATCCTAATTAAAATAAAAAACCCTAATCCCCAAAACCTTTAAGTAATTAAAATCCAAAAAACCCTAATTTAAAATCAATTAATCAAACTTAATAATAATACTAATTTAAAACCAATTAAACCTTAAATCACAAAATCAAAAATTAAATTAAAATCACCAAAACAAATAATTAAAAACCTAAAACCAAAAATCTAAATCCCTTAAAACCTAAAAAATAAAAACCTAAAAACGAAAGCCCAAAACCCAGGCCCGTTCAGCCCAATTCAGCCCACTACATTTCTCAACCAAAAATTTTAGAAACTAAGAAATATAATTCCGACGACCTTCTCCGGTGACCCTTGTGAACTCCGGTGATATCCCAAGATCTCCGGAGAATATCTTCTCCTCTTAGTATCTCCGGCGATCCCCCAACAGCTCCTGCCAACTCACGCGAGCATCGAGCTATCTTCAACCATCGGGGAAGAAGATCGACGACTCTAGAGGCCACCACTGGTGTATAAAACACCCCATCGTCGAGAGTCCTCTTTCACGGAGGGAGCACCTAGCAGAGTCCTTTCGAAACCCCCCTAGAGAACCCAATGACCTCCATCTTCTTCAAAACACCCTGCTCCAAGCCTCTTGCAACCTAGAAGCCCTTAGCCACCATCACTAGAGCAGCCACTAGAGGAGCACCGTCGGCAAGCTTCTGGGAGAACAGCCGCCTTCAGCCAAGTAATTTCTCCCCGTTTAGTGTTAAGCATGCCCCTTTAAGCTCGTAGATCACCCCTCCTCCTCTGAATCGCGCCTTGCCAGAGTTGGCAAGCCCAGCCAACCGTCATCTCCCTCTCTGACGGTGGGTTCACCACCACTGGTGAGCCCCTTTGCCTCCTGGGTCCAGAAGAGGCTCCTGAGGCCTCTCCTCCCTCTTCCTCCTTCTCCTCGGGCTCCATCTCTCAGGAGAGGCTTCTTTGGCCTCTTGTGGCCAAGAGAAATCCCGTTGTCACCCCTGCAACCTCTGGCCGTCGTCGTTGAACCCACTGAGTGGGTGGAACGCTCCGCCAGCACCTCATCCAAATCGTCACCACCGGAAGCTCCCCTACAGCTCTCCGGAGATCCTCCAGTCTCCACTTGACCGCCTCTACCGCTGCAACACCTTCCTCGACGTCGACAATCCGTCCCATCGGCACTCTTGATGAGAGAAGCACCTCAGGCCACCCCAGTACACACTAACACCTCTGGAAGCTTCCCTGTCCCGCCCTAGAGCTTCATTGACCCTCGCCACACCGATCCACTGCCTCTGGAAGCGCCGCCGTTGCAGCCCCGTCGTCGGAGAGGAACACCGACCAGGGGGGACCGACAACGTGTTTTGGCTGTCGAGGGCTCAATCGACGCCGTTGGATTCCTCCCCCGTCTCCTCCTCCAGCTTCTCAACCGCTTAGGTCGCCGATCAGCCGCCAGGAGAGCTCAGATGAGCCTCCTAGGCCGTCGTCGTCAACGATCTTTAAATTGTCAGCGATGATTGTGAGTTTTTTTAGGTTTTAATTTAAAAGCCCTTTAGTTTTAAAATGTTGCAATTAGGTCCTAGGAATTTACTCTCTGATCCCTGTATTTTTTAATTAAAATTACATTTTCTTTGTTTCTCTATACATATTGCATAATTTACCCTGTTTAATTTTAATTCCCTTTCCCGACTTGTGAATGTTTGTCTTTTCATACTTAAGTCCTTGAGATCAGGTTTTTTCATAGCAACTAAGTCCTGAATATTTGCATTGAGTCCCAGTACTTTTTAAAATGAATTTTCCCTGTGAGACATTCTGAACCCTAAAAGACTATATAATCACACTGATCATCATAAAAGTCTAATTTTTATCACATTTAAGTCCAGAAATTTTACATGTAAGCCCCTAGAGTCATAGCATACAGTCAGTGAATATAGGAAATTTGCATCCAGACCCTTAGATTAATTTCAAATCCATCATTTAAGATTTTAATTATTTTCACACCTGTTTTGACATTTTCCACTTATTGCATTTATAATTTTGCACTTAATCATAGATTTCATTTAAATATCATGTTTTCATTGTAAAATGATCTTTAATTTCACATTTTAGTCACATTTGCACTTTATGTGTGAATTTTGCACATTAGACCCTGAACTCTCAGGAAATTATCAAGGTGCAATTCTTACACTAGTGCCACATTTTCATGTAATCCATCATCTACACACTAGGATAGAAGTCACTGAATACATTTTAATCCAACTTTCCCCTATTTTGTGAATTTTACACTTTGGTCCCTGTACTTGTCCTTTACCGTGTTTACATCATTTTATTGTTTTTAAGACCTTGTCCTTTTCATGTTTTCTTGTAAATAACATTTTCCTGACATTTTGCATATATTTGGCATATCTTAGACCATGCATCATACACATACATACATTTATCACATCTAGCCATAAAAATGACTAAATTGCCTTTATACCACTAAATCATTCACATGTATGTTAGTTTTTGCACTCAGTCATGCATAATCTTTGTCTATGTCATTCCTCAGTATCGTTTACACATTTAGGTACACATTCATGCTGTAGACACCTCGATTTTGCAATTACTTAGCAGCAGGCTCCTCTAGAAGATGCTCTAGTTGCAACTACCACCCATAAACCCTAACTCCACCAAAACCTTAAACTCTCAAGCCCACTTAAGTCCACACAAACCCACTTTAACCTAATCAAAGCAAAAACAAGTAATTAAGAATCAAAACCAAATAAAATTCATTTAAAACTTAAAAAACCCTAATTAATTAAGTAAAACCCTAATTAAAACCAAAATTAAACAAAATCCACCTAAATCCACTTAAAATCCTAATTAATCAAGTGAAAACCCTAATTAAAATAAAAATTAAACAAAATCCACCTAAATCCACTTAAAATCCTAATTAAACAAGTGAAAACCCTAATTAAAACCAAAATTAAACAAAATTCACCTAAATCCACTTAAAATCCTAATTAATCAAGTGAAAACCCTAATTAAAACCAAAATTAAACAAAATCCACTTAAAATCCAAATTAATCAAGTGAAAACCCTAAATAAAGTTAAAATTAAATAAAATCAATTTAAACCACTTTCATCCAGTTAAATTCAAGGGGGAAAAGCTAAATTAAACCCAAAAACCCTAATTTAAATCCAAAACTTTAATTAAAATGCAAAGAAAACCTAATTAAATTAAAAACCCTAATTAAAATCTAAAAACCATAAATTAAACTCAAAATTCTAATTAAAACACAAAAACCCTAATTAAACTAAAAACCCCTTAATTAAAACCCAAAAACCCTAATTTAAACTAAAAACTTTAATTAAAATCCAAAATCCTAAAAAAACCCCTAAAATAATTAAAATCCAAATTTGAAGCTAATTAACTAAACCTTGAATCATAAAGTCAAAGAATTTAATTAAAACCACAAAAAACCTAAGTTAAATAAACTTTAAAATCCTTAAACCTTAAAACAAAAAAAACCTAAAAGAAAAACAATAATCCTAAAAAAAATTTAATCTAAAACTAGGTAATTAAAACCTAAATTAAAATCACAAAATTAAAATCTAAAACCAAAAAAAATCAAAACCTAAAACCATAAAAACCAAAACCCTAAAAACCTAAAACCAAAATCAAATCCTAAAACTAAAAAACCAAAAGTCCAAAAATCAGGCCCGTTAAGCCCAAACCAAACTTAATTAAAAACTTAGGACACTGAAAAATAAATGCACAGTGCCTTCTTCCCTACAACCATCTCCCCATCGTCCTCCTTCCGCACGAGTTGGCCAACTGCCAGCCACGATCCACCACCCCCAACCGCATCTTCCACCCCTTTTAAAGCTTGAGAAACCACCCAGGGAGGGAAAAAAAAGAGATCAGAGGGAAAAGATCGGAGAGAACGTCAGAGGAGCATCTTGGAAACCACAGAGAAAATCCAGAGCCAACCCAACAATTCCCCACAATACAGAGTACCTCCAAACCTTTCTCGCACCCCCTTTTGCAACCTTGAGCCACTAGAACCCTCGGACTTGCGCCACCAAAGCCGCCACGCCAGAGGAACGCCGTAGCCAGACATCCGTCGGGAGACACCACGCCTAGGTAACTCTCTATCCCTCTCCATCTAATAGTCATTGCGTAATCTGTTAGGCCTTTGTCATAGCATTTAGGACCGATTTGTGCGTTGTAAACCCCCTATCGCGTCGTCCCCTTCTTCTCCGGTGGTGGGTTCACCATCGGAGGTGAGGTCGATGGCCTCTCGGCTCGGGATGAGGTCCTGACGCCTCCCCTCATCTCCTCCCTCTTCCTCCTTGAACCTCTGTCGCTCAGAGGAGGACTTCCTAGCCTCCTGTGACCGGACGACTACTGTCGTCGCTACTGCACCCATCACTGGAGTCCGAGACGGGTCGAGCACTCTGACCAGCCCTAGACACATCCGACCCTCCCGAAAGCATCGCCTCGACTCCCTAAAGCTTCCTCGACCGTTGCTCACGCTTCACCGCAGCTACAACACCACCTCCACACAGTCGGAAACCGTCGCCGTAGAGCCAGACGGGTGGCATGACCCAGGCTGCCCTAGATCCCACTGTCACCACCAGAAGTCCCCGTGTGCTCCTTCGATGCCCCTCTGGTCCTCACCACGTCATCCCAGAGACCTCCCTGTTGTCAGCCACTCCGCCGTCGTCTTCTCCCGCGTCGACCGCCGCTCGCCGGAGTCAGAGGTGGGGGAGGCACCTCAGGCCATTCCAGCCCCATTTGATGCGTCAGAGATTCCCGCTGTGCCTCTCTCCAGCTTCTCCGACCACTGCCACTGCCTCCCCACTGGCACAGTGTCGTAGGAGCTTGCGCCGGAGTGGGAGCACCGACGATCAACTGGCGATCTTCGAAACAACTAGATTTAAGGATATGTTTTTTAACTTTCGTTAATTGCATGTAGGTCTATATTATCATTACATTTAGGTCCCTGGAATTTCTTTTCAGGTCCTTTGATCTTGCATCCAGGTCCTTTTTTCTTACATCCAAGTCCTTTCTTGCATCGAGATCCTTTTTTATTACTCTTAGGTCCTTTTTATTACATTTAGGTCCTGTGTTTAAACCCCTGAAGATTTAAATAAGTTTCATTCCTTTATTATTCCTGTAAATATTGCATGATTTGTCCTGTTTAAATTTTACTTTCATTTTTAGTCCCATAAAGGTTTGTTTCTTCACATTTAGACCCTTGCATTCATGCTTCTTTGCAATTAAGTTCTAGGAATTTATTGTTTGACACCTAAATTCTTTTTTTTTTAAATTACATTGTAAATATTGCACATTTTATCCTATTTATATTTTAATTCCATTTTCAGTTCTACTCATGCATGTTTTATCACACTTAAGCCCTTGAGATCATGTTTTCTTTGCATTTAAGTCCGGAGCTTTTGCATTGAACCTCTAGAGTTTTAAAAATGAGTTTTCCTTAGTAAAATTTGCATCATAACCCTAAGAAATTTCATATTTACACTGATCATGTAAAAAATTTAATTTTTATCACATTTTGGTCCTGAAATCTTGCATGTTAGCCCTTGAACTCCATCCATAGTGTTTCTTGGATAGGAATATTTATACCTAGGCCCCTGAATTTTTTCTTAAATCATTAATTATGGTTTTAATTGTATTTTAAATCACATTTTAATATATTTCCCATTTATTGATTACATGTACTTATAAATCCCCACTTGAATAGTGTTTTCATCAAAAAACCATGTTGCAATATAAATGAATTTCCAATTCACATTTTAGTTAGATTTGCACTTCATGTGTGAATTTTGCATAGTAGACCCTAAATTTTCAAGAAATTACCAAAAGTATAATTTTCACACATGTCACACCACAGAGCCACATTTTCTTTAAATTCTACATCCTAGCATCAAGATAAGACTTTTTGAATACATTTTTAATCATGATCTTTCCCTTTCTTTGAATTTTGCACATTAGACCCTGAGTTTT
Organism: Posidonia australis; assembly: GCA_024699735.1. Taxonomy (NCBI): domain Eukaryota; kingdom Viridiplantae; phylum Streptophyta; class Magnoliopsida; order Alismatales; family Posidoniaceae; genus Posidonia; species Posidonia australis. The sequence continues at coordinate 4,334 of JAMKQA010249320.1, read as the reverse complement.
CTAGAAATTATCTAGGTGCCATTCTCACACACCTCAGTGCCACATTTTCCTTTGGTCCATCATCTGGACACTAGGATAGAAATTTTTGAATGTATTTTAATTCAAATTTTCATCATTCATTGTGAATTTTACGTTTTGACCCTTGTACTTTCCTTTTATTGTGCTTACATCATTTTATTGTTTTTGAGACGTTGTCTTCTACATGTTTTCATGAAAACAACATTTTCTTGACAATTTGCATACATTTTGGCATATCATAGACCATGCACCATCCCCACACATGCATTTATCACATCTGACCAGTGAAATGACCAAATTGCCCCTATGTCATTAATTCATGGACATGCATGTTAGTTATTGCACCCAGTTATGCATAATTTCTGTCCAGATCATTCCTTAGTATCATTTACCCATTTAGGTACATTTTCATACATTCTACATAGTTTTTGCTGTATTTACACATCGGTCCATCCTTTTTGAATAAGTCTGCATCTCATGTGTTTTTATGAGTTTTCCTCCTATTTGTTTTCGGATTCCTTTGTTTGATATTCGATTTGACTATCTTTATTCCACGTTTTCGGAATTTTGCAATTTGATTTGGATTTCATCGCCCAAGGGTGTACATTAACAGGTCTGAAGACCGACATTGGCCCTACCACGGATTATTTTCCCTTTTTGATTTTCACGACCTTTTCCATGATTCTGTTGACTCAGGTTGACCCCACTTCCTATTTTTTTGACATCAGTATGATTTTCTGAACCATTCTTTACAAAAACATTGTCATTTTATGTGATTTTCTTCTCACGTCACCATTTGCCTATTTTATGTGGATTTCTTTGTAATTTTTCCGTTCGGATTTCTATGGTGTTTTATGCACTTCTAATGATTTGGGTCTGTTATATTTTTGATCCCCTTGACACTGGTGTGGTTTTTTGAACCATTCTTTACAAAAACATTGTTATTTTATGTGAATTTCTTCACATGTCACAGTTTTCCTATTTTATGCGGACTTTTTTGTAGTTTTCCCACATTGATTTATGCGATGCTTTCTTTGATTCTGACGATTTGAGTCGGTTGCATTTTTGACATTCTTGAGACCTGTATGATTTTCCGAGCCATTCTCGCCCATAATCTTGTCATTTCATGTGATTTTCTTTGTGGTGTCATATTTTGTCATTTCGTTATTTCATGTGGATTTCTTCGCGGTTCTCGTATACCTTCTTGCACATCCATCCAGTCTTATCTTGGCATTCATATTAGCATGTTTAGAGCACGATCTAGGTTTAGCAAGCATTCACCTAACCTCTAGCAAGCGAATTAGACTAGAAAGACCGAGTTTCTCGGGCGTACGGGGGTGTCTAACACCTTCCCCATGCGTAATAGGAATCCTTACCCATCCTCTGGTTGGTAGACATCTGGCCTTTACATTTGCATCACATACATTCAATCATTTGTGGCTTGTTTGTGGTTTTCCTTGTTTTTCCCTTAAAAGACTAGGTGGCGACTCCTTTTCTTTTCGTTTTATCTTATTTTGCGCATTCGTTGTCTTGGCATGGCTATGGCCTCTTCCCTTTGGAGCGGGGGTCGCGTCGGATCCCCAGGCTGGGCATGGTCACACATGTATTTTGCATAGTTTCCATTATATTTGCGTATCAGTCCACCCTTTTTAAGTAAGCTTGCATCTTATGTGTTTCTTTCGTTTTTGGATTCCTTTGGTTGACATTTGATTTGATTCCCTCTATCCTACATTTTGGATTTTTTTTATTTGATTTGGATTTCATTGCCCGAGGGTATACACTGATTGACCTAAAGGCCCACATCGACCCAATTACGGATTATTTTCCTTTTTTGATTTTTATGACATTTTTTCATGATTTCGACAATTTGAGTTGATCCCACTTAATTTTGGTCCTCTAGATATCATTATGGTTTCCCGAACTATTCTCTTCAAAAACATTGTCATTTTATGTGATTTTCTTCACGTGTCACCATTTGCCTGTTTTTCATGGACTTCTTCGTAATTTTTCTATTTGATTTCCACGATGTTTTCTACGATTCTGATGATTTGGGTTGATTATATTTTTAATTCTCTTGAAGTTGGTATGATTTCCCTGGCCATTCTCGTCAAAAACATCGTCATTTTATGTGATTTTCTTTATTATGTCGTGTTTCATGATTTCATCATTTCGTGTGGATTTCTTCGGAGTTTTTGCACACCATCTTGCACATTCATCTAGTTTTGTCTTGGTATTCATATTAGCATGATTAGAGCATAATCTAGGCTTAGCAAGCATTCATTCAACCTCTAGCAAGCGAATCAAATTAGAAAGACCGAGTTTCTCGGGTGTACGGGGGTGCCTAATACCTTCCCCGTGCGTAATAGGAATCCTTACCCAACCTCTAGTTTGTAGACATCTGGTCTTTTCATTTGCATCACATGCATTTATCTTTTTGTGGTTTGTTGGTGGTTTTCCTCGTCTTTTCCTTAAAAGACTAGGTGGCGACTCCATTTTTTCGTTTTATCCTATCTTGCGCCTTCGCTATCCTGGTATGGCTGTGGCCTCCTCCCTCTAGTGTGACTCCACGTCGGATCCCTGGGTGGGCATGGTCACAGCTTTCTTGGTGTGCCACTTGCTCATGTGAATGTCTTCACATGCTTTTATAAGTGCATTAATTTGAGTACCTTTATTTTACATGATGCATTTTCTTCTTGTCTTTTGGTTTTGAACACACTATCGTCTATTTTGAATTTGGCAGGACACGACATTGTTTGTTAACAAGGGTTAGGTGTCCATGTTATATAGGGCCTCGTCACCAAATGGAAAGTCTTCAATTTTGTATCAATCATCTTCATTCATGAGCGGACTAGTGAGATAAGAGGTAAAAATGACGTCAAGCCATGTTCTGTCTTGGCCAGGGACATGATTTTGTAGAGTTCTTCGAACACTATCAGTTTTAATTGTGGTATTGTTGCTTGTGGATGGCTCACCTAGAACTTTTTAGTTAATTCCTGGTTTAATTGGGCGAATCTCTGTGATTGAGAGATCATAATTTGAGATTGATTTATCACCTTTGGGATGGTCCTTTTTTGAGAGAGATCAAATTTATCCTACCATTTTACCAATATACATCGATCAAGATAAAGTTTAGGAAACGATTGGGTGGTTTTACCCCAATCCCATCTTATAATCCATGGAATTCCAAATTTTACAAATAATTGTAAGAGTTTAGCTTCATTTCGATCTGACTTGTTAATTTGTTCAGGTAGGATTTCTTTAATTGGTTTGTATTTTTTTCCCAAAAGTTAGAAGAAACCAATTTGAATTTTCAAATTGGTTAATAAACTGGATAAATCAGGAATGTCTCATCTGGTTATTTTGGATAAGAAGAGCTTTTTCCCATATATCCTGATAATCCCAGTAATTATAAAATTTTAGACCTAAAAAATTTAGGTTATAAAATTTTCTAAAATGATTTGGGTCTTGTGTATGAACCCAGTCTTCTAACGGAACGACCTTTTCGATCTTAATTTTAGAGAAGGCATATTCTTCTCTATTTTTGGATTCTCTGAAATTGTGCTGAATTTTAGCACTTCCTGTTTTGTGAAGTATTTTCTCATAATATTTGTGGGCCTTTCCTTGCATTGAAGGGACATGATAATATTCTTCTGGTAAGTACTTTGTTGCCAACATGCTGGCTTCAACACTTAGATCACTAGCTCGTAAGATAACAATATGATCACATATTTTTCAATATATGGGCTTTTAACCATGTTGTCTATTGACATGGTTTCTTCATCATCCTTTTGAGTTTCTATTTTAAGAAACAGAGTTTTTCTTGAAGTGTCTTTCCATCTATTAGTTGGATGGTCTGTTATTACTCCTTTTTCTTTAGATGTTGTTTTTTGGGCTCTTAAATTATAGGTCATTTCCCTACAAAAATTCACGAGATAAAAAGTCAAGGAGATGATTTTGACTTCCATTAATAAATTCTATTTCAAAATCAAATATTGAAAGGATTAGGGGTGGGCACGATTCGGTTTGGTTCGGTTTGAGACAAAACCACAAACCAAACCATATAGTTCGGTTTGAACAATTTTCAAACCGAACTGAACCATTGTATCTATTGAAACCGAACCAAACCGAACCATTGTAGATCGGTTTGGTTCGGTTCGGTTTTTGGTTTAACCATTTAATAAAATATATTTTAAAAAATAAAATGACTAAAAAAACTTATAAGTACTAATCAATTTATATTTTATCAAGGCATTAACCACAAAAATGAGTTGCACACAAGTGTACACTTCACACAGTACACAAATTTGAAGTACAAT
>JAMKQA010249319.1:0-10111 GCA_024699735.1 Posidonia australis | reverse complement strand
ACCAAACCATATAGTTCGGTTTGAACAATTTTCAAACCGAACTGAACCATTGTATCTATTGAAACCGAACCAAACCGAACCATTGTAGATCGGTTTGGATCGGTTCGGTTTTTGGTTTAACCATTTAATAAAATATATTTAAAAAAATAAAATGACTAAAAAAACTTATAAGTACTAATCAATTTATATTTTATCAAGGCATTAACCACAAAAATGAGTTGCACACAAGTGTACACTTCACACAGTACACAAATTTGAAGTACAATTTAACCGTTGTTAAACAACAAGTCAACAACTACATGGTATGGAATCATTGCCTGGATCCATACATTTTGATGACAACAGGATTCCAAGCCTTTTCCGGCTCTACTTTCTTCTTCTCAACCTCTCCAATCTCTGCCTCTTGATGACGATCCAAGCACTTGACAACCACCACAATCGCTTTCTCCACCTCCACAATAAAAGTGTAAAACCACGACCTACAATTAAATTTGAGGTAGCATAATAAGTTAGGCAAATGGAAAATAGATAATTTATAGTAATATTGTTGTAGCAGATTCTGTCATACACTGATACCCAGTTTTCCTTCTTCTGCTGTTCTGCAGATGATATCGCATTCATGGTGTTTGAGCAAAAATAAAATTAAGATCTCGCATTCATGGTGTTCACATATTTATATGCTATATTTCTGTTAACCTGCAGTTTCCAATCAAATTTAATTAGCAACAAGCATGGCATAAAATCCAGTTTCCAATCAAATTTACGTGAAGCCTTTCACGTCAATAATTCTGGGGATACCACCAGCCCCATACACGAACAAACTAGCATGCAGAATCAATTTTATTTTGGGGATGACTTGTGCAAGTGGCTGGGCTCAATCAAACGAAAGATTTTTCCAACTTTGTATGGTTTCTGGTTAAAAAAAATGGAATCAATTTGAAACAGACGAATCGGCATGATTTTTAAAATCCTGCACATTAGGCCATTGAAACAAGTTCATCTCCATGTAAAAACACTAAACATGTTTCTGAAAGGTTGATTATGCAGATCTCTAACATAAATCAAATAAAGGTTGATCACTGTATCTAAAAGCCAATAAATCTAGTTGGCCACACTGACAGGAAACCTTTAGAAGTCACAGGATGGAATTATTTCAAATATTGATTGTGTGACACAGTAAAAGAATACCTATAGAGAAGTAGCTACAGAAATCTAACATAAACCATGCATTATTGATTGTGTGACACTGTAAAAGAATACCTTTAGAAGTAGCTACAGAAATCAGTGAATGGTTTAAGGTTCAGAGATCTTGAAAAAAAAACCCATCAGAGAAGCCAACAAACCATCAGAGAAGTAGCTACAGAATACCTACAGAAGTAGCCAATAAACCATCAGAGATTCAGAGATCTCCTCCCTGAAAAAAAAATCTAGATCAACGTGGCTTAGAGTCATAGGTATCATTAATTTATCAGATCAACGTGGCTTAGATCAACGTGGCTTAGATTCAGCCAATAAACCACCATTCACTGTGTTACCAGATTCCAGAGGGAGGTAGGGAGCGGGTCTACCTAAAAGAGTAGGTCTACCATGGCTTAGACCGACGTGGCAGTGTGGATGAATGGTGGCAGCATGGAGGAAGAGGTGAGATCGACGGCAATATGGAGGAAGAGGCGAGATCAGCGGGCGGCGATGTGGAGGAAGAGGCGAGATCAACGACCGTGTGGAGGAATCGATCTGAGCTTCGACCAGAGTGGATCAACGGCGGTGGCAACACGACGTGGAGGAGGAGGCGATCCGTCTGGAGACTATAGGTGAGACCGACGGTGGCGTGGGGGAGAACCAGAGAAGGGCAGCAAGCGGCGGTCGCTAGTCGGGCAGCACTCAGCAGGCGGCGGTCGCAACTCGCAAATGGGGAAGAAATAAGGGATTAAGGGCGTCGTTCACTCGTTTCAGTCCTAAATGGCTACTTATATATATTTATATATTTTAAATATTTAATAACTAATATATATATTTACATAAATAATCTATATTAGTATATTATATTCGGTTCGGTTCGGTTCGGTTAAACCACCCTTAAAACTACAAACTGAACCATAGGATTCGGTTTGGAGATATTTCAAACCGAACCAGACCACTAAATTTAAAAAACCGAACCAAACCACTAAAAATGGTTCGGTTCGGTTCGGTTCATCGGTTTAGATGGTTTGGATGCCCACCCCTAGAAAGGATTGCTTGCCATCTGGCGAAGATTTGTTTTGTTGCTAGGTTTTTTGACATCCTTTTCAAGGACATACTTTACTGATTTACAATCTATTTTTAAGAGGAATTTTTGGTTTAATAAATTCTCTTGGAACTTAGTAATTGTTAAAATTATTGCAAGGATTTTTTTTTTAATTGTGGAATAATTTTTCTAGGTTTCATTCGACATACCAGATGTATATCTTATTAATTGCTCTTTATCATTTATTTTTTGTTTTAAAATTCCACCATTGCCTTTATATGAAGCATCTGTTTCTATAATTTTAAAGGCATTTATATTTACAATATTGAGACAGGGTAGAATTTTTACTGTTTCCTTTATTCTTTTTACTGCCTCCATATGTTGAGTTGTCTATTCTGGAGGAGCCTTTTTTAGTCTATCTGTCAGGATTTTTCTATCAAAAGCAAGATTTTTATAGAAGTCTGAAATGTAATTTAAACATCCCAAAAATCTTTGTAGTTGCTTCTTATCCTTTATTTCATTTGGAAATTTGTCAGCAAAATTTATTACCCTATTTATAGATGATATGACTTCTTGCACAATTTTGAATCCTAAAAATTGGGTTGAGGTTTGAAATAGTTTTATTTTCTTTGATGATATAACAAATCCATTATGCTTAATTATGGAAAAGAATACTTTAAGATGTTTCTAGTGTTGATCAACATCTTGAGAAAAGATTAATACATCATCAATATATACAATACTAAAAGCTGTATAAGGATTAAAGATTTCATTTATTATCTTTTGGAATTCAGAAGGTGTATTTTTTAAACCAAATGGCTTGTCGCGCACTGATTAGACTTTGTGAGTGCATAATACCCTGGATCCAATAAAAGACACCAGTAGCAGTTTCAACAATCCCAGTAGATCTAACAGTCTCAGTAGTTGTAGCAGTACCGCCAGCATAATCTGCAGTTCCGCTAGCACAATCAACAACAACAAGTGACTGGTAGCGGGACCTGGAGCTATATCCTTTTTCTTGTATCTTTTGTGTTTTTCATTTCTTTCTACACTTGAAAAAAAAATTGAAAAATTAGTATGACATCTGAAGAGAAAAACAAAAAAAAATAATAATAAAATCGATAAAAAAAACAAAAAAACATGAAAAACAAAAGCAATATATCATGCATGCCAACCACTTTGCTTGATGAGGAAAATCGGAAAGCTAGCTTGCGTAGGAGAAGTTTGTCCCTCCTTAGTTGACACTGCCAAGATGATCAAGCAGGTGAGGGAGCCATCCACCATTGAGAGCCATACGAAGTGTCCAAACTCCGTAAGGGCCCTACACCTCAAAGAGGAAGATAAAATGCTAGGGTTTTGACTAAGTGAGTGAGCAAGTAAAAGAAAATACATCCACATAGGCATAAAAGAAACAAAGAAGACAAATGGCGAAGACAGAAGTCAACCCAAGAGCGATGCATGCGGTGTAACTCTATCCCTACCACATCTTGGAGAGGAGTTAAAGCATGCACCTGAAAGTCCACACCTTTGAAGGACTAGCCCTCCTACAGCAAAAGCCTTCAGCCTCGACTAGGCACCTATTTCCTCTAAGTGAGGGACAGAGCAAACCCAAACGTCTTTGTGGGAGCAAAAGAAATATTTAGGAACTCAAAAAAGTAGGTGTAGAGTTTTTAAGAGTTTGGCATGGAACCCGATTCATCACACCACCTAGTACAGTGAGCGTGAGCCACCATTCACCCCTAACTTACAACTTGTGAATCCTGGTAGGGTCAATTGAGTTGAGGGCATCCTCCTCCTTTCTAGTAGGCATGCAACTTTCCAATGTAACTGAGGGCAGTAATAAAAGCTAACCACAATCAATCAACATCCTTGCTTGCAGATACTCATTAATAACCAACTTACTTGCTTGAATTCTTTTACTTGCTTATGCCTAACCTTACAGGATCCGATAGAGCATTTAACTAAGGGCATGTCAACTGTCCTCTGGTCAGGCCCACATAAGCCACATCAAATTTAGTTTTGTCAAGACCCGCGCACCAGGGGCATGCCAGGTGCATTTTGGTCAGGACTCGTGCATCCAGCGATTGTTACAATAAGCAGCACTGTGTGTATGACGCATTAGTTACAACTTCAACAAATCGTACATATAGAATGCCTTTGCAAGTATTAGGCAAGAACAACACGCATTCAGTTGGCATGCAACAACCAACATCCATCGTTTGACATTCAACCATACAACAAGTGGCACATAATGAAATCTCGGCAAGTACCTAGCAACAAGCATTCAGTGCTCCTACAACTAGCAATAAACTACACAACAACAATGGTCTAGGACGCACTCACAATCAAGATGTCCTACCAAGCTCTGTCCACTGAACTGACCAATTTGGCCCCTACATTCGTCTCCCTCTATCCTTTGCCTTTTGGCATTCCTATGGCAGCTCAGCTCAATACCAGGGGCATCTCTTTACCTTGGTATCTCCCAACTTGCCCTCTGGTCCCTTTTGAACTTCAACTTCTCGATACCAGGGGCCTAATCCTTCGGCTTGGTATTTGACTAATGTGTCCACCAATAGCCTGCATCCTTCGGCTAGGTGTTTGACTAATGGATCCGCTAATAGCTTGCTCAGTCCTTTGGCTTGGTGTTTAACTGATGGGTCCACCAATAACCTACATCCTTCGGCTTGGTATTTGACTAATGTGTTCACTAATCACCTACATCTTTTGACTTAGTGTTTGACTGATGGGTCCACCAATAGCCTGCTTAGCTCCTTTGGTCTGGCATTTGACTTTTGGGTCCATCAAACTTTTGGCTTGGCGATAGATTCCTGGGTCCACCAATGTTCTGCATCTTTCGGCTTGGTGTTTAACTGATGGGTTTGCCAATAACCGGCTCCCTCGGCTTGGTGTTTGACTGATGGGTCTGCCAATGCCCTACATCTTTCAGATTGGTGTTTGACTGATGGGTCCGCCAATGTTCTACATCTTTTGGCTTGGTATTTGATTGATGGATCCACTAATCGCCTACATCTTTTGACTTGGTGTTTGACTGATGGGTCCACCAATAGCCTGCTCAGTTCCCTTCAATCTGGTGTTTAACTCTTGGGTCCGTCAACCTTTTAGCTTGGCGTTAGACTCCTAGGTCCGCCAATATTCTGCATCTTTTGGCTTGATGTTTGACTGATGAGTCCATCAATTGCTTGCACCTTTGGGCTTGGTGTTTGACTAATGGGTCCACCAATAGCTGGCTCAACTCTTCCTGTCTAGCGTTCGGCTCTTGGGTCTGTCAACCTTTTGGCTTGGTGTTTGACTGATGGGTCCACCAATGTTCTACATCTTTCGATTTGGTGTTTGACTGATGGATCCACCAATAACCTGGTTCGCATCTTCTGTCTTGGCGTTGGATTTCTGACTTCGTCAATGACCTTCGCATCCTTTGTCTTGGCATTAGACGTTTGAGTCTACCAATGGCCTCTTGCGCCTTATTGGACAAATCCAACGATTTGTCATGCCCCTTCCTCTGGGCTGGTAACCCTAACTACTCGGCTAACAATTGTTATATTATTTGGAGTCGGTTGACAACCATCAAAATGTCCTACGTCCTGGCAGGCAAGGCCAATTGACTTGCCATGCCCCTCTCCGCAATGGGCTGATAACCTTAACTATTCGGTGATGAGTCCGTCAACTTATCATGCTTGTTCCTGGTGCTACATTGTATTACGTTGCATTGCATTAGCATATCATTGCATCTCGTCGCATTATGCTCCTACTTGAGCTTCGCATCTCATTGTATTTCACTACATATCATCGCATGTTATTACATAGGTATTATATTTTGTTGCATGGCATAAGCATTGCGTCAATATTCGTATTAGTATCACGCAAAGTTGCACATATCCCCAGCAGAGCTCAACTACGTATTCGACATGTACCGTTCGCATTAACAAGCACCATTCGCATGCAGTAGCATGCAATACCCACACCCCAACATTGCACCTGCATTAGTATTTTGCATCTCAGCATTGTTTTCACATTTGTAGGCACTTCAGTCTTGTTTTCGCATGGGCATCATTTTAGCATCTGCATTTGCATCTCGACAGTGAGTCATGACTTCCAGTACATCTACCAGATAAGTGACTCATTGCCAACAGCAAACATCACCCTCCCGTGTGCTTTAGGTGAGGTGTCTTGTCAACCCTAAGCATCGGTCTCGATTCCCTTAACCTCGCTTAGGAAGGGGTATCTGTAGATACCTTGATTTTGAGGCTACTTGTTAGCGGATTAATTTCTCTGAAAGAGCTCACTCCAGTTGTGACGTGGCATTCCCTAACACTAGAACCTACCCCAACGCTAAAACCAACCCAAACCTACCTAGATCCCAGACCAGACCATCGCATCCCTATCCCTAAGTCCAATATCACATCCATTGCATTTTTGCCAATAAAATCCATGTAGCCAATGCATGCATACATTATATCCATAACACAATATATCTTGGTTAACTTGCATCACAAAGGAAAATAGTTCAAAACATAAAAAGGAAAGATTGAGATCACACATAATGGAAAAAGATATGTAGGAATCTGTTTTACATTGAAATAGATACTAAGGTTTATTACAAAAAATTGAAAGTAGGACATCACCAAATATAACTGTTCTAGCAACCCTACATAGCATAAGGAAAAAAAATAATGATTGACAACATGAATGTGAACAAAGATGAATTACAAGTTGTTCCTTTTGAGGTAATTATTACCACTGTTTTTCTTAGCCTTCAGCTTTGGTGGACTCGTACCCAACTATTAGTTCCTTCTCCTTTGCTGACCTTGACTTTGCAAGCATTGAAACAATTGTGAATGATGAACACAATTAACAAAAAACAAAAAAAATTAACATTAATTTTGCCTACAATTACAAAAAAAAAGGGAAAGGAAGCTAAAAATTGCCACAATCTCAAAACCTGATTGCTTTCTGTCACAAGCTTGATTAAGCTCTATGGTACCACTAGAGCCGTTGACATCCTTATTTGCAACTATACCATCCCCATTACTTGCATACCAGAAATCAGAAAGAACAAATAAGAGAACTGAACACATAAATGTAGATGAGCAAATAAAACCGAACATTGCAATTAGCATACTTGATCCTTGATGGTGAAAATAAGGATTCTTCTTTTGGCATTAGGCCCCCAGCCATTGGAATTCTAGCCACATTGAAAATTTATATTGTTGATTTATATGGTATATGCCACGATAGAAGAAAGCAGTAGAAGAAAGTAGTAGGGAGATAAGGAAAGGATTTGCAACTGTACCAAACAAAAAAGTACCTGGTACTACAACAAAATTGTTATTTATCGATGGAAATTTACCGACGGATTTATTTTCATCGGTAAATAAATACATATTTTCTATTATCGACAGAAAATCCATTGTTAATACAATATCAACAAAATTTCTGTCGTTAATAAAAAAGAAATGTACTCTTGACGGAATTGCTGTTGCTATATTAACAGAATTTCCGTCGATAATTAAAACTTGCGTGACCAAAAAAAATTCGTGGGTTTTTTTCTATCTTCCGCATTAAGCCTCTTCTCCTTCTTTCACCCAACCTTTTTCCTTGTTCTCCTTCTTCCGCCCGAGCCCTCCGACGATGATGCCTGAGTCCTTGACGTGATCAATTGCTCCCTCCTCCTCCAGTCCTCGACGACACCCTCCTCCTTGAAGCCTCCTCCTCCTCTAGGATCACTGGTGTTCCTTGAAACTGAGGATATCGTGCCTTCGTCCTCCTACAGGTAACCTTTTTTTTTTGATGATTTGTTAATGACATACATGAATGTCGATCATGTTTAGACTCTTCTGTCTATGGATGCAAAATGATATAGCTTTTACATCGTTGAATTTTTCATATTTTAATGTTTTAAGAAGATGTTTGTGTGAAGTTGAGAAAAAAAAATAAATCAAAACCTAAGAAATAGCTTCTGTTTATGAGATGAAACACTAAAAATGGTTGCTGGAATTTATGAGATTTTTAATGGGATGAAAGGTTTTCTTAATTTATGAGATTTTTAATGGGATTTTTAATGAGATTTTTATGTGATGTTCATGGGTTTGTTGTCTACATCTATGGTGTTGGAAACGTGTTCAGACTCTACAGAAGCAGAAGATAGTCGTTTGTTTGTTAATCCTAGTTCTTATGGTCTGTTAGTTATATTGTGTGCTCCTCGTAACTTTGCAAGTTTATGTTTTTAGTCCAGTTGGGGAATTTGTTTGGAAATTTACCCTGTTGTGGCCACACAATTAGTTTTCTTAATGATAGATATTTCCTACATTGTGTTAAAAAAAAGAAGTAGAACATACTGACTAATTCATTACGTCTTCATTACGTCTAATGGACAACAATGTTCTTGATCTAGTTCCAAAGAAAAAACCATGACTGATGTAGAGTTCAGTTTATCTTTGAGAGTTTACATTTAAAATTTAATTCAAACCCATCATTGTAGAATTATAATTCCCTATTTTATAATACAATCGTTCTCTCCATCTGTGTGGTGGGTGAGATGTCAAAACCAAGATGAGAAACATAAATTTATAATAAAAAAAAGATGATGCAGGGGTGTTAGTAACCATTAGGTACTTAATTTTAAGCGATATGTTCAATAATCACCCACTTGTCAGAGTATCTCCATTTGCATTGATAAAATATAAGGAACCATGGTGCAGTTCTATGGACAATAAATGACTTTCCTACATACGCGAATTTGTCTGGTTGGAATACTAAAGAAAAGTTGGCATGTCCTTGTTGTAATAAGGATACATTATGTCATCGTTTAAAACATTCAAAGAAAGAAAGTTATATGTTTCATCGTCGATTTTAAGAGCAAACTCATCATTACCGTTGTGACAAGAAAAATTTTGATAACACGTAGAAATGGAGAGCAAAGCTGAAGATATTGTTTGGACATGATATATTGGAGTAATTTGAGGGATATGAAAATATAACTTTCGGAAAACCAATAACTACTATTGAAGGAGGTAGTTGTAAGAGAAAGCGTGATTAAATTGAAGAAGAAAACAGTTTACCTTATGTTTGGAAAAAAAATTAGCATTTTCTTTTGTCTCCCGTGTTGGAAGTCCTTATTGGTGAGACATAATCTTGATATTGTGTATATAGAAAAAAATGTATGTGACAACATCTTGTGTACTTTATTGAATATTTACAAGAAATCTAAAGATAACATACAAACTCGTCTTGATTTAGTGGAAATGGGCATCCGAAAGGATCTTCATCCTGAGAAACATGATGGAGGTCAAATGTAAATACCACCTGTATGTTATACATTGTCAAATAAAGAGAAAGAAACGTTTTGTCGGGTCTTGCATAGTCTGAAGGTTCCCAATAGATACTCGTCAAATATTTCCTGTTGTGTTCAAATGAAAGAAAAGAAACAATCTAGATTCAAGAGTCATGATTGTCATATTCTTATGCAACAGCTTGTACCAGTTGTAATGATAAAGGTAGTTCATCCAGACGTCTGTTCAATTTTGATGCAGTTATGTAGGTTCTTTCACTAATTGTGTTCTAAAGTGATAAATGTTTCGGAATTTGAATAGTTAGAATCCAATATTGCACTCGTATTGTGTCAATTGGAACATATTTTTCCACTACTTACCCATTACTTACCTTGGTTTACCTTTACATTTTAAAAAAGCAACTGCCTCTCACTGGGATCCTGTGATTGAGAAAGTATCTAAAAAACTATCTCTGTGGAAAGCTAGAAACTTATCTCTTGGGGGTAGACTCACTCTAGTTAATGCAGTTCTCTCTGCCATCCCAACTTATTATTTGTCTGTGCTTCACCTGCCTTCTAAAGTGGAGAAGCAGTTAGAC
>JAMKQA010249318.1:0-22544 GCA_024699735.1 Posidonia australis | reverse complement strand
CAGCAAGTGTTGAACTGAATTGCAAACCAATCAGAGGTATATTTCAAATGAATTCAAGCCACAAATGAATATGGAAACAATCCAGCACACGAATATGGAAACAAACCGATTTCAGAATTTCGTTTTTCACCCAATTGATCAACAAAATGCCAAGAACAATATCTGATTTTATGCTCCACGAAAAAGCCCCAAATTTCTTCCACAAACAGAGCACAATATGAGGAAGGATCAGAGGACTTACAACCATATTCCAGCAAGTGGAATACCAGCAATACACGACCAAAGATGGGGTGCGCGGCTGAATGGTGACCAGTGGCTTCTCCTTGTTCCAACTCTTCCCACGAGCAAATACACGGCCAAAGCACCTTCAACAAGCTCTGGTACCACTTGTTATGCCCAAAGGAGCCCAAGCACAATGGATTCAAATAGGTTTGGCACGTGTAGAAGGGAAGAAAAGAGAAGAACTTGCTGTAAAACTCAGCAATACCCTAGCCGTCCACCTAGGGTTTTCATGCACATCCAAAATAGCAATCCACACACAAACAAAGCTTTTACGTGGTTCCCCAAAGGTGGGTACGTCCACGGGTGTCTCTCCTTCGTTGCTTACTAACTTCAAATGGTGGAGTACAAGAGAGGAGGAAGGAGGAACAAAGGGATGGCCGTACCTAAGGCTTGTAGAGCCTCCACACGAAATCTCCTCTTGTTGTCTTACAAAAGTGCCAACCCTAATTAAAGCATTTGGATGGCCTTATATAGTGGCTAATCATCCATGACAAAAATGCCCTTACACATATATAAGATTGAAGACACATTCACAGAATGTATAAAGGCCCATCCTTGATTCCTTTCATCACAATAATGGAGGCTTTTGAGACTTGTAGCTTGCCTCCTCCACCTGAATACTTGAATCCCTTGGAGTCATGTGCCATCAATGAAATCAAGCTTTTGCCCAACTTGGGCACATGCCATACATCCTCAAGTGTCCTCACAGTGTCATCATGCATCTTAAACCTGATTGTGCCAACATCGGCTCAATGGCAAACATCATCATTTGCCAAAGTCACCTGTCCACTATCAACATTCTCATACGTGTGGAAATACTCCCTGTTGGGAGTCATGTGGTGTGATGCACCAGAATCCAAAATCTAGCTTTGTTCTGAGTAAGCACTGCATGAAACAGTCAGAGAGAAATCACAATCAGAAGCTGAATCCTCCTTTTCTGCAATGGCTGCATTTCCCTTAGATTTCAGCTTTGGGCAATTTGCTTTCCAATGCCCTTTCTCCTTGCAATAGTTGCAAGTGTCCTTAGAGTATCTCCCTCTTGATTTGCTTCTTCCTCTATGCTTGTTGTTGTTGCCTTTATGCTGACGTCCCCTAGAGCCTGCATGGTGTGCAAATAGACCAGATCCTCCAACATCATTGCTCCCATGTGCGGCCATATGCCTCAATTCTCTTGAATGCAAACTTGATCTCACTTCCTCCAATGTGAATGTATCTCTACCAACCAGAAAAGACTTGCACAAAGTTCTCATAGGAGAGCGGAAGTGAGACCAACAAGATGAGGGCTGCTTCTTCATCCTCCACAGTAACACCAATATTTCTCAACTCCATGAGAATGGTGTTGAGTTGGTCCAAATGCTGTTTTAAAGGTGTTCCTTCCTTCATTCTTAGAGAAAATAATCTTTGCTTCAAAAGCAACTTGTTGGTAAGGGTCTTTGTCATATAGAGTGACTCCAATTTATTCCAAAGGCCAGATGCGGTTGATTCATCAGCAACCTTAATAATCACTTCATCTGACAAGCATAGCAAAATAGTCGAGTGTGCTTTCTCCTCTTGTTGTTCATATTCCGTAGATTTTCTATCCAATGTTGACTCCTTGTTGAGAGGAGCCCAAATGCCTTGTTGTTTCAATAAGGCTCTCATTTTGATCTGCCACAAACTAAAATTGTTTTTGCCATTGAACTTCTCTACTTTTAACGTTGGAGTTGCCATTTAATTTTCTGAAAAACAAACTAGCAGCAAACTAACCACAAATTGAGGAAACAAACTAACCACAAAAAACTGCAAACAATCTGCAAATGAATCTGCTAAAATCCGGGCAGCAAAACAAACACAAACTACTGTCCCAGAAACTGAACAATTTCTGCACACCAACTGTCCAACAATTCAATACACCAAATGTTGAACTAACAAATGCGGTTTCAGAAACTATTTCACAAGCAGATTCTATTCCATATATCCCCAGAATAATATTGCAGCAATCAAATTCGCAAAACCACCAAGAACAGAGAAACACGAGCAGCACAACAAATGCAGAAACCGGTTGGAGCCCTAGCTTGTGCAAAAATCCAGAAAACTCCACAACCAAGCAATCTAAGTGGGGTTTTGGATGCTTACAAACCAGGCCACTAAAGTGGGACGGTGGGAGGCCAAGGCGGGCGGCGGAGCAAGGCGTCCGTAAGGCTGAAACGCGGGCGATGAGGCTGGATGCGGGTGGCACGTCTGGACGCGGGCGGACGGCTGCAAGATGCGCTACTGGACGTGCGCGGACGACTGCAGGACGCAGGCAGACGATCAACGGTCGACTGCTGGACGCGTGTGGTGCATCTGGACGCAGACGCGCGTTTGGACGCAGGCGGCACTGTTGGTGCTAAAACTCCTTCCAAAGGTAGATCCGATGTCTCCCTTCTTCAGCAACAGGACAAGCGCGAAGCCAACTCCCCAAACCTGGCTCTGATACCACTTGTTATGCGTGGAACAAGAGAGCGTGCAGCGGACAAAAGGGAAGATGATCGTCGCTAGGAAGAAAGAGACGCGTGGAGAAGAGAGTCCTGCATTAAACACACAGAACACACCAGATTTACGTGGTTCCCCAACTTGGGTACGTCCACGGGATGGAGGAGCTGGTGGTGGTTTCCTTACACAATTGGGGATACAAAGGATTATCTAAATTGGGTGCCCTTCTCAAGCTTAAATAGCTTGGGCGTCCAAATGACCAAAATGCCCTACAACATATTACATCAAATTGAAGACACATACAACAGAACTAATGAAATCATGAAATACGACACGACAAATAAAATCACATGAAATGATGAGGTTTCTGGTGAGAAAGGCTTGGAAAATTATACATACCTCAAGAGAATAAAAAATGCAACCAACTTAGGTCATCAGAATCATAAAAAACATCGCGGAAATCAAGACGGGAAAAAAATGCAAAGAAATCCGCACAAAACAGGTAAACTATGATATGTGAAGAAATTCACATAAAATAACAATGTTTTTGGACTGAAGGTTCTGGAAAACCACACTGACATCAAGAGCATCAAAAATTCAAACAATGTAAATCATCAGAATCATGGAAAACATCATAAAAATCGAGATGGAAAAATTACAAAGAAGTCCATGTAAAATAAGCAAACAACGACATACAAAGAAAATCACATAAAATGATGGTGTTTGTAGAAAGAATGCTTGGGAAAACCATACTGATATTAAGAAAGTCAAAAGTGGGACCAAACCGAGTCATCGAAACCAGGGAAAAGCTCGTGAAAATAAAAAAAAGAATAATCTAGGATTGGGCCAATGTGGGCCGTAATGTCTGTTAGTGTCGGCCCTCAGGCAATGAAATCCAAATCAAATCGAAAAAATTCAAAATGTAGGAGTCAAGGATATCAAATCGAATGTTGAGTGAAGGATTCTGAAAATGAAACAAGGAACAAATCCATGAAAACCATATGGGATGCAGGCTCGCTTGAAAAGGATGGGACAATGTGCAAATGCGATGAAAACTATGCAAAATGCATGAATATGTATCTAAATGGGTAAAGGATGCTGAGAATTGACTCAGACAAAGGTTATGCATGACTTAATGCAAGAACTAACATGCATGTACATGAATTGGTGGCATAGGGCTAATTTGGTCAATCTAATGGCGAAATGTGATAAATGCATGTATGGGGATGATGCATGGTATGAGATATGCCAAAATGTATGTGAAATGTCAAGAAAATGTTATTTGCAAGAAAACATGAAAAGGACAAGGTCTTAAAAACAATAAAATGATATAAACATAGCAAAGGACAAGCACAAGGGCTAAAATGCAAAATTCACAAAAAAGGGTGAAAACCTGGATTAAGATACATTCAATGACTTCTATTCTAATGTGCAGAAGATGGATCAAATGAAATTATAGCACTGAGATGTGTGAAAATTACACCTTGATAATTTCCTGAAAACTCAGCGTCTAATGTGCAAAATTTACACATAAGCGCAAATGTGATTGAAATATGAAACTAAAGATCAATTTACAATGAAATCATGATTTTTAAATGAAATCTATGGTTAAGTGCAAAATATGAAATGCAATAAGTGGAAAATTTCAAAAATATGTGAGAAAACAATTTAAACCCTAAATGGTATATTTAAAATTAGTTTAAGGGTCTAGATGCAAATTTCCTATGCTTAGGGACTATATGCTGTGAATCCAGGGACTTACATGCAAAATTGCAGGGCCAAAATGTGATGAAAATTGAATTATTATGATGATCAGTCTGATTATGAATATTCCTAGGGTTCAGAATGCAAATTTTACAAAGAAAACTCATTTTTAAAAGCTCTCGGGGCTCAGTGCAAAACTTCAGGACTTAATTGCATGGAAAACATGAATGTAGCGGTTTAAAAGTGAGAAAACACATATTTACAGGACTGATAATGAAATTAAAAATGAAACAAGGTAAAGAATGCACTATTTACAGCAAAACTAAACAAATACAATTTAAATTGAAAATACAGGGGTCAAAGAGAAAAAATCCAGGATCTAATTGTAACGTCTAAATAAATTAAAGGACTTTAAAATAAAACCTAAAAAAACTAATAGTCACCGCTGACGATTCAAAGATCACCAATGGCGATGGCCTAGGAGGCTCATCTGAGCCCTCCCAGCGGTTGACCGGAGATTAGAGGAGCGAGGAAGCTAGAGGAGGAGATGGGGGAAGATCCAACGGCACCAATCGAACCCATGACGGCTGAAACGCATCGTCGATGCCCCCTGTCGGCGTTCTTCTCTGACGACGGGGGCTTCCACTACGACACGTCTAGAGGTGGTGGCTCGGCACAGCGAAGATTGGGGAAGCTCTAGGGGGGTCTTGATGATGCTTTCGAAGGCGTCGGCGATGACGGGAACTGGTTGGAGTACTCTCCCCATCGCGGGCTCCAACATCGGCGATGTGGAGGATTAGAGAGATTCATGGCAGTGCAGCGGAGCTTCGGGAGGCAGTCAAGAGTGGTGGGATGACGTCGTGGGTCTCAACGGTGACGATCGATTGTCGATGGAGAAGCGACAACACTTTCAAGCACGGGAGGCTTGAAGGACCACTCCTGAGTGTTGGGAACTCAGGGAGGAGGAGGAAGAAGAAGGAGGAGAGGCGCATAGGGCCTCCCCTGGACCAGGAGGCCTGAGGCATCGCCGGTGGTGGTGAACTCACCACTGGAGAAAGGGGAACAGCGCATAGAGGGGAAAACACCGACAAAGCTCAACTCAGATGGCTCGGATGCTCGACAAAACTAAGAAAGAAAACAAATGCTAGCGTTAAGAGAGGAGGAGGTACTTGGATGAAGGTTGGGTTGTCCTCTCGGTGGGACTTGTCGACGGCGAAGCTCGACGGTGGCTGCTCTGGCTGCAAAGGGACGAAGGAGGTGGTCTAGATATGGGTTTCGCAGGCCAAGCGTTATGGTAGGAGGATTGGAAAAGGAGGGCTTCGAGGAGTTGGAAGGAAGAGCCCTAGAACTATCAGAGGCCAGAGGCTTTAAACTCCGGTGCAGTCGTCTCCAACTATTGATCCTCCTCATCAGTGGTTGGGCACTGTCCGATGCTCGCGTGAGCTAGAGGAGAACGGCCGGAGATCACGGGAGTCAAGAGATTTGCACCGAAGATGAAGGGATTCTGTCGAAAAACTCGAGGAAGATCGTCAGAGATCGCAGGCTAGCTACCGACGGTGGGTGTCACCGGAATTTTTTTTTTAAACTAAGTTTGTGATTGAGGGATAAATGGGGTGTATTGGGCTTGACTGGGCCTACGAGTGGGCTTTTGGGTTTTAGGGTTTTAGTTTTTTGTGTTTTTGAAGGTTTTTAAGGGATTTTGGGTTTTAGATTTAGGTTTTTAATTAGGTTATATGATTTTAATTAAATTTTTGATCTTGTGATTTAGGATTTGATTAATTTCTATTTTAAATTAGGGATTTTGTGATTAAGGTTTAGGGATTTTAATTAGGATTTTGAATTTAATTAGGGTTTTTGGGTTTTAATTAAGGTTATTTAGGGTTATTTTCTTTTAGGTTTTTAATTAGGTTTATGATTTTAATTAAATGTTTTGACTTTGTGATTTAAGGTTTAATTAATTGGTTTTACATTAGGTTTTTTAGGATTATTGTTTTTCTTTTAGGGTTTTTGTGAATAGGGTTTAGGGATTTTAATGTTTTATTTAACTTAGATTTTTTTTGTGATTTTAATTAAATTCTTTTGATTTTGTGATTTAAGGTTTAATTAATTGGTTTCAAATTAGGATTTTAATTATTTTAGGGTTTTGGATTTAATTAGGATTTTGAGTTTAATTTTGGTTTTTGGGCTTTAATTAAGGTTTTTTAGGGTTATTTTCTTTTAGCTTTTTAATTAGGTTTATGATTTTAATTAAATGTTTTGACTTTGTTATTTAAGGTTTAATTAATTGGTTTAACATTAGGTTTTTTAGGATCATTGTTTTTCTTTTAGGGTTTTTGTGATTAGGGTTTAGGGATTTTAATGTTTTATTTAACTTAGGTTTTTTTTTGTGATTTTAATTAAATTCTTTTGATTTTGTGATTTAAGGTTTAATTAATTGGTTTCAAATTAGGATTTTAATTATTTTAGTTTTTTTAGGATATTAATCATTTTAGGGTTTTAGGGTTTTTGATTTTAATTAGGGTTTTGAGTTTAATTAGGGTTTTTGTGTTTTAATTAGGGTTTTGAGTTTAATTTAGGGGTTTTGGGTTTAATTAATTAGGGTTTTTCTGAATTCAAGTGGATTAAAGTTTTATGTTTTAGATTTAATTAGTTTTTACTTGACTTAATTAGGGATTTAGTTTAAATTTTTGTTTAATTGGTTTTTAGCAGGGTTTTGACTTCATTGATTTTGCTTGATTTTTGTTTGGATTAAGGTTTCTTTTTAATTTTTTTAATGGATTTTATTAAGTTTTACTTGATTAAGGGGTTAATTAGGGTTTTCACTTGATTAATTTAGATTTTAAATGGCTTAAATGGATTTTGACTTTAATTAGGGTTTTCATTTGATGAATTAGGGTTTTCACTTGATTAATTTAGATTTTAAATTGCTTTAGTGGATTTTATTTAATTTTTTTTTAATTAGGGTTTCCACTTGATTAATTTGGATTTTAGATAGAATTACGTGGATTTTATTTGATTTTAATTTTAATTGGGATTTTTATTTGATTAATTTGGATTTTAAATGTTTTAGATGAGTTTTGTTTGGTTTTAACTTTGCATAGGTCAAAGTGGACTGGTGTGGGCCTAAAGGGGCTTGTGGGCTTAGAATTTTGGTGGAGTTATGGTTGTGGTTTAGTGGTTGCAATCAGAGCATCTTTCCAGAGGAGCCTGCTGCCAAGTGACTGCAAAATCAAGGTGTTTACAATGCTTGATATGGAACTCCTGTAGGAAATCCTCAACTCTTTTGGCTGTGAAATTTGTCCCATTATCAGAAATAATCGAATGCGAGACCCCATATCAGGTGATGGTATTGCTCCTGATAAATTTTTCAGTCAACAAGGTCGTCACTGTCATGTAAGAAGCTACCTCCACCCATTTAGTAAAGCAATTAATAGCTACTAGGATGTATTGATGTCCGTTAGAAGCTGCCGAGTGGATAGCTCCGATAATTTCTATTCTCTATGTTGAGAAAAGCCAAGGTAATGACATGTTGTGGAGCTGTTGCGAAGGTGCATGAATGAAGTTGCCATGGATATGACAATTGTGACATCTTCGCACAAACTGACAGCAGTCTGTCTCTATGGTTGACTAGAAATAGCGTTGCAACATTATTTTCTTGGCCAATAATACTCCATTCATGTGTGGTCCACATGTCCCAACATGCACTTGCAACATTATTGTATCAGCCTCCTTTTTATCCAAACAATGCAAAAGCATCTGATTATACGACCTTCTGTATAAATGACTAGCTCCGAGCACATATTTCGATGTCAGTCAAACCATAGTCTTTCTGTCTGCGGCTGATGCATCTAGATGATGACTCCCGATTTCCAAAAAGACTTTAATGTCATGATACCATGGGAGCTCTTCTATGGGGTTTGCTTCCTCATGCTCATGTAGTGTGCTGGCTAGTTTGTACAAGTTACTAACACTTCCACCGCACTATCCTCTGGTATGGATAACTATGATACGAGAGTGGCTAGCACATCTACGTAGGTATTCTTGGCTCTGTTCATGAAAAAAAAGTGTATCTCTACAAATTCAGCCATCAGCTTTAGAAGATGGGTATGATATAGTACCAGATTCAAATCCTTTGTCTTCTAGTTATCATTAACTTGCGAGATGACCAACATGGCGTCACCATGCACATGAAGTTTTTGCACACCATGCTCCAATGCAGCCCGAAGTCCAAGAATACATACCTCATACTCTGCCACATTGTTGGTGCACATAAAGGTCAACTTTTGAGCAAGTGGGTGGGATCATCTAGCCTTGCAGGGTCTCTAGTACTGCACCAATGCCTATGCCTCACCTGTTAATTGCACCATCAAAGTATAGATGCCACAACTCTTTGTCATGGGGGCCTTCTGACTCATCCTCTTCCATGGTGAACAGTATATCCTCATCGGGGAATTAAGTCTGCAGGGGCTAATACTCTGGTAAAGGTAAATCTACTAAATGATCTACCACGGCCTGTCCTTTCATAAACTTCTAAGTAACAAAAGTGATATCAAATTGAGATAAAAGCACCTATCACTTGACACATCTGCCCACCAGCGTTGGCTTTTGGAACAAGTATTTCATAGGATCATGTCGGCACAGCAGTAGAACAGGATATGTCATCATATAATGCCTCAGTTGTTGTGTGGCCCAGACAAGGGATAAGTAGACCTTCTCGATTGCGATGTACTTAATTTTGCAATCATTGAACTTCTTACTCAAGTAATAAATGGCCCTCTCTTTATGACCTATTTCATCATGCTGACCAAGGACTGCACCCATTGAATGCTGTGTTACTGACAAATAAAGAAACATAGGACGCCCTAGCATTGAGGGAACTAGGACTGGTGGTCTTGCAGAGAGCCTCTTAATTTTGTCAAAAGCTTTTCGGTACTCATCACTCCAATGGATCTATATGTTCTTCCCCAAGAGTTTGAAGATTGGTTCACAAATTAGTGTCAGTTGGGTAATGAATCGGCTGATATACTGCAATCGCCCTAGCAACCCTTGGACTTCTTTTCTATTGTAGGACGAGGCATCTCAATGATGGCTTTAGTCTTGTTCGGATCCACCTTGATTCCACTCTAGCTGATGATATATCCTAGTAGCTCGCCTGATGACACCCCAAATACGCATTTATTGGGGTTAAGCTGCAGCTTGTATTCACGCAAGCGATTGAATAACTTTCTCAAGCACACAATGTGTTCCTCAGGCTCTTTTTACGTGGCTATCATGTCATCCACATAGACCTCGATTTCTTGGTGCATGAGGTCAGGGAACAATGCTGTCACCACCCATTGATACGTGGCCCACGCATTTTTCAGTTCGAATGACATAACCCTGTAGCAAAATGCATCTTCTTCTACCATTCTAAGCTGGTTGTAACCAGAGAATCCATCCATGAATGACAACATCTTATGTCCTATAGTATTGTCTACATGCACATCGATGTGTGGGAGTGGGAAGTCATCCTTCGGGCTTGCCTTATTTTGGTCCCTATAATCAATGCACATTTGAACCCAACCATCTTTCTTTGGCATTGGTACCAAATTTGCTAACCATTTTGGGTAGAGGACGACTTTCAAAAAATCGACCTTGTGCTACTTCATTATTTCCTCTTTCAATTTCAATAGCCACTGCAGTAGCCATCTACACAATTTCTGTTTGACCGGCTTGACGTTAGGCTTAAGCGGTAATGTGTGCACCACTACCTCAACATCTAACCCAACCATGTTATAGCTCCAGGCGAAAAAACTTGCATATTTCTGAAGAAGTTCAATAAGTTCTGCACGGGCCTGTGCTGTGAGCCTGGCACTAATTCGCACTTCTTTGACATTTTCAGCAGTGCCAATGTTTACACACTCTGTTTCCTCTTCTACATGCAAGTTCAGGCCCTCTGGGTCATCATCATAAGGCTGAAAATTTGGTGCGTCATGACCATCCTCCTTTATTTCCACATCGTCCTCTTCCTCATATGCAATGAGTTCAGAAAGGACCTTTTGTTGAAAAGATGGATTCGTGTCTTCAACGATGCATATTTGCTTAGCGCTCTGCCCCTAATGATGCTTTAGAATAGTCACTGTCACTCTGGTCTTTTTGTACACACCTCTGACAATCTTTGATTTTGATGCTTCCGAACTTACAGACGCCCCTAGCTGTCCCATTGCTTCCACAACCTTATTGTATAGATGACTATTTTAACTTTTCTAGTTTTCTTGGGTGGTACATACAATGTGTGTGATAGGTGGGTGTGACCATGCAGGTGGAACCCTACACGGCTCTCCAAGGTGCGTGGAAGCACACAAGGAGTCTCGATACGGTCACAGCGAAAATGGTGAATCTAGAGAAGAAGACTAAACTCAGAAACACCAAGAAAAGATAAGAAAAGGATAAGGAAAAGGAGTTGCCACTTAGTCTTTTAATGGAAAGACGAGGAAAACCAAAAGAAATCAAGGCGAAGAAAACATATGTATGCTCCGTGCCTAACGGATGTAGTGCACAAATCGATGCAGGCTAGAGAAAGGGTAAGGATTCTTGTTACGCATGAGGAAGGGGTTAGGCACCCCCATGTGCCCAAAGAACTCAATCTTTCAAGGTTTTCTGCTTGCTAATGGTCTACTGTGTGTATGGTTGTCTACTCTGAATGCACATGCCTAAGATGATTGTAAAAATATGTCAAATCAAAGAAATGAAATGAACAAAAAAAAGACAAATCATAATCCGGGGGACAATGTAGGCATTGAAAATGCCACTTTACTATATGCCCTTAGGCGATGAGGAAAATCATGAAAATCGGGAATATTCGGAAAGTGTCATGTAAATTTGCAGTAACTCGAAGAAATCTGAGAAAATCAAATTGGAGAAAATAATCCTCATTCGGGTCAATGTCGGCATTGTTAGGCCTGTTAATGTACGCTCTTGGGCGATGGAAATTCAAGTCAAATTAAAATCATGAAAGTTGGAAGAAATTCGGGAAACAATGTGAAAATCAAGTTTGAAATGAGCTGAAATTGTGTGCATGATACAAGGAGGAAGGCATGACGATACATGCAAGAAAAAGGGTAACAAAATGTTAAAAAAGAAAGCATGTGTGAGTGAAAAATGTAAAATCTAGGGGCTTTTTTGCAAAATTCACATATCCTGAATGAAGGCTGAGATTCTGGAGCTAAATCAGCAAGAATATTAGGAAAGCACATTTTATGTAATTTGGAAAAAGTTGGGGGTTAAATGTGCAAAACTATGCATTTTTGGTCAAAATCAAGATTCCTAGGGTCTAATCTGCAATTTTGTTAGTAAAACATGTGTTCAATGCAATTCTAAAGAAATTCAGGGTTAAATGTGTATGCTAATGGACTTGTGTTTGAAAACATGAAACTTCAGGGATTGTTCTACAAATTTACCCTAGAAAACATGCATTTAGTGTAAATTCAGTAACATTTAGGGCTTAAAATACAATTCTGAACACATTTTGAGTAAAAATTTAAATCTCCAAGGTTTAATTAGCAATTGTGCCAGAAAAATCATGCATTCAGAATAATTTCAATGAAATCTAGAGTTTTTGTGCAAGATTTGGACTTAAAGTGAATGAAAACTAAATCAGAGGGTTTTTGTCAAATATTAAAACTTGGAAAACATTAATAAAAATATTCAGGGGTCACATTGCAATTCTTCAAAATAAATCATTATTAAAATGATTTAAAATCTCATGTAAGGGCTTAAATGCAAGAAATAAGGACCTAACTGCAACAAAGAGAAGGCACAAAGTTTTGATAAAAAGAAACTTTATTATTTTATTTTTATTTAAAAAAAGAAAAAGAGCGACGACCGCCGTCGACGGCCATCTGGGATGTCCTTTCAGGCCATCATGATGCCTGATCTGGCATCCAAGCTCACTGGGAGCAAGAAGGAGAGAAGAGGAGCACATCTGGTGGCTCAAATGGGGCATTGGACGGTCGGAGATGGCTGTCCACCTCCCTCGCCGTCGACATGGCTTTGGCGATAGCGTCGAGGAAGAAGAAGTCTCTAAAGGCAATGACGGGGCATTTCTACCTTTCTGGGCTCTAGGAGGGCTGAGGGCGCGGAGAGGAAGATTTTCCTCTACCTAGAGACAAGAATCACGCCATTCTTCCTCCTCCCGATGAAGCTCCAGTTCAACTTCGGCGATGGCGACTGTGGGGGAGGATCGTCGCTTGAATCGAGGTGCTAATGCTTCTGTTGTGTTGGGGGAGAGTAGAGGATCATGTCCCGGGAGTCGGAGAGGCGCTGCAAGCGATGGAACGTCCGGTCGTGGTTTATTGTAGCCTTTCTTCCCCTACGATGATGATTGTGCTTCAGATGAGCTTCACCTGGAGGCTTCTAGAGGAAACATCACAGCGTCCAGAAGGGTGGAGAAGCTAAAGGGGACTAGACCCAAGAGGATGGAGCACACCAAGGCACGAATCACTTACTAGATTCGTGCCCCCACTACCTTCGCCAGAAAATCGCGTCCGACGACCCAAGAAACACTGATTCTAGCCAAGGCAGTCAATTGGGGCTGTTGGAATTGATTTGGGAAGGTAGAGGAGAACCTAGGGAGCTAAAATGAAGAGAAATTGAGCTCAGATCAATGCTTACCTAAGCTAGCAGTGATGGAGGTCGTCGGAGCTCACAGGAGCTCGTCGAAGATGGCTTGAACCTTAAATTCTTCTCCTCTCTGAGCTTCCTCTCTGATCTGAGACTCCTCTAGTGGTTCTGGTTGAAAGAAAACTCTTTGGTGGCTCTCCTCTCAATTTTTCCACGTTTTTCTCTCCTTTTCTTCCCCCCTTTTCTCTTGCAAATGGGGGCTATCTATAGGCTTGCAATGGCTAGGTAGGTTGTTATGGTTTGTTAGAGGTTATTATGGCAGAGTGGAAAATGGTTAAGATTGTTAAGGTGGAGTGGGAAGTAGTTAAGGCTGTTATGGTGGAGTGGAAAGTAGTTAAAGTTGTTATGGTGGTGTGGGAAGTAGTTAGGGTTTTGGATTAGGGTTTATGGTTAGGTTTAGGGTTTAAGTTAGGGTTTTGAATTAGACTTAGGATTTTGAATTAGGTTTAGGGTTTTGGATTGAGTTTAGGGTTTTGGATTAGGTTTTGAATTAGTTTTAGGGTTTTGAATTAATTCTATGGTTTTGGATTAGGTTTTGAATTAGGTTTAGGCTTTTGAATTAATTCTAGGGTTTTGGATTTTTTTAGGGTTTTAAATTAATTCTAGGGTTTTGAATTAGGTTTTGGATTTTGAATTTGATTTAGGTTAGTTTTAGGGCTTTGAGTTAGTTTTATGGTTTTGTACTAGGGAAGGTTTAGAGTCCCATTGCAAGCATGTGGGGTGTCTACAGTGGGCAAATGTCCTCTGATTGACTGATATGAGTGCTGCCGCTCGCATTCTCTCCTGAGCCTAACTTAGGATCTTTTTTTTTTGGACCCTACTACTCAAGTGGAGCCAAAACTGGTTGTACCAACTAAACCCACCTCCCGGCTGATAGGAGATAGACTCCTCTGGTCTAGTATTCACTGATCTGTCTTCTTCTAAGGCCATGATGGTGGACTGACCCTATGAAACTGACTGCTCTGCGATGCATTCTGTGACTATAGCTTTCCCTTTTTTGCACCTGAGTTCATTCTTTGCATCCTCCACCAGTGTTTCCAGCTACTCCAGGAATAGAACTTCCAAATCACTGAGCATACTGTCAACTAGTGCCACTACAGCATCTCCTTCCTCTTCAACGGAAGCAAAATCCACGTAATATGCACTGGTGGTTTCTCGTACTTCAGGCGGTGATTCCAACTGACTTGGCTGTGACTCTACCAAAGCTAAATAACATGCTGGTGAAACTGCGACTGAAATTGCTTTTGTCGAAACTAAAACTGCAATAGGATCTGTAGGAGGACCTTCAACCAACTTTGGAGGCGGTAACGAAAGCCTAGTTGTCCTTAATGGAAAGGACGATGTTGGACTTGCTATGGCATTTGCAGCCTCCTCCTTAGAATAGTAGTCCTCAACACATACCCATTCTGGTCCTCTGGCAGATTCATTCTGTACATACTCTGCAACAACAAGATTTTAGGTGGGATCTAGAAACCCTGCACTAACAAAGTTAGTTAAATTCAGTGGAATAAAAAGCTTTCGGGACTTACGATTCCGCTTGAATCCATCTTGCGACTTCCATTAGTATCCCGGTCCTTCAAACTATTGTTTTCTCTCCACTATAATTGGTTAGACGATTCGTTGGCCATTCTGCCAGAGAGGTGTTCCTTTCTCGTACCCTCATCTCTGACAAAGATTCTCAACCATCATAAAAGAATTGCCAAAAGCAGCCAAATGTCTAACACACTTGGGAATCAGAATAAAATTGACAGGCTCAAAGCGATCAACTTGGTAAAGCACATTAGAAGGCTTGGGGTCAAAATGTATAGTTTGAGGAGACAGCAAAGATACCGCCTCGACTTTCTCCTTTTCAAGATTTTCTGCCATTACAATAACAATGTCGTTGTCTCAGTGGAACTTAATCATTGGGTGAAGAGTCAAGGGGGATGACCTAATGCTTGTGGAGCCAAGGGCACCCAAGCAGGAGATTGAAAGACGGTTCGAGGTCGACAACATAAATTCTACCTCAAAACAGGCAGGACTAATGATAAGAGAAATAACCAAAATCCCTAACGCATCATGGTGTGTGTTATCAAATGTTGTCATTCCCTTTATAGCTGGGGTAATGTCCTCAAACTTGAATCTGATCTGACTTGTAGTTCACAAGGGGCAGACATTTAAGTCGGCACCATTATCCACCAAAGTAAGAGGAATGCGGAAATTCTGGTATTACATCGTGATGAACAAGGGTTGGTCATGATTGGTCCCTGCCAGGGGTAATTTTGAACTGGAGAAGGAGATCACCTGTGGCGTAGCTACCATTCCTACCATGTTCTCCAAGGCCGATGGTTGTATTGTTGGGGAAACATGAGTGGCTTGGAAAACTCAGAGGATGGCCTTCCTATGCTCAACTGATGTGTGAATCAAGTCCCAAAAGGAAATATCTGCTTTAACCTTTTTCAATTGGGTTATGACGTCTGCTATAGGTGGGTCCTTTTTGGTAGTGGTGGGATGGGCTCTTGGAGTTACTTCTTCAGAAATAGGATTGGGGGGATGACTTTCAAGTTGAGATGATGTGACAGTTGACTGGTTGGGTTCGCTAACTGGAACTGGGGCCTTGTATACCCATCCTGAATGTGTTACCTCAGTGCACATTTCTATGGCATAATTGTAGGGCATACGATGGGTATCCTATGTCAAATTGATGACCACAACAGTGCAGGCCTCCAATTCCACTGGGACCAAGGCTAGTATGCTTGGTGAAGTGGGTATTGACATTTTCTGAACCAAGTCTGGCTTTGGTTTAGCTAACAAACAGACAGATGGTGAGGTGGATTGCATGGTAGGTTTAGTAGCTACATGCCTCAGCTTGGCAGTTAACTGAATCATGTTGATTGTAGAACTAGAAGCTTCAACAAAGGATTGGTAAAGCTGATAGGGAAAAGGAGCTGAAATATCATGAATAAGAAGAGAAGGATCAAATAGTGAAGGTTTGAGCTCAACAGTAGAGATGAGATGAACTCCTGAAGTTCCAGCTATGTGCTAAGGCAAGGGCTGGTTAACTATATTGTTATGTGCAGATGTTGAAGAATGTGGTGTTGATGCAGTTGGCGTAGACTCTGCCTCCAGTGTGTTGATTATGATGACCTTTTGGTCAATCAAGTCTTGAAGGGCACTCTGATGCGTGAAGCAATTATCCGTAGAGTGCCCCGTGACTCTATGGTAACTGCAGAATAAATCTGCTTTAAACCACCACGAAAATGGGTTCGATGGTGGGCAAACTTCTAGATGTTTCAAGAGTGACACAATATTGGGAAACACAGCACTCAGTGGCTCAACTAGAGGAGTGTAATCTCTCTCAGGTCGTCGAGGCTGCCTTGGTCTTAGGTTGTGCCCTTGTCTTGTTGGTGCAAGCTGGTATACTAGCTCGATGGTGGTGGTGATTTGTGATGTGCGTGGTGCCTTAGGTGCAGGGGCATAAACCACCTGATTCTATGCTAGCAAGCTCACCACACTAACTGGCATAAGAGAAGCTCCTACATATGCCACGACATTCTTGGCAGTGTCCTTCCTCTGCAAATATTCGGTGTTAGATCCATTACTGCCACCATTAGCATTACTGGTTCCTCCATTATGGTTCAAAGCCATGGTCTACTTGGCAAATGTCGCTAAAGTAGGAAAACTTCCACTATGCAATGAGCTCTCGACTCAGATGCTAGCTTTGATCAAGGATGCAAAAGTGGAAATGGGTTGAATGCTCAGTAAAGCCCATGTGGCTGGCTGCGCTCCTCGGATTATCATCTCGATGGACTCCTCATTAGAGGGTCTATCTTGAACTTGTGAAGCAAGGGATCGCCAATGCTTGACGTACTCCCTGAATGGCTCGTGGGACTTCTACCTTGTGTGACTAGGTCCTTGCACTTTGGGACCATGTCGAGATGGAATATTGTTGTCCCAGAAAAGCTTGACTAAGGTCACTCCAGGTCTTAATGGTAGTCATATCTAGAGACGTGAACCACTTTAGGGCTGGACCCATGAGGCTTTTCTGGAAAAGGCGAATTAACAGGCTCTCGTCAACTTGCACTTGAGCAAGATCACTGTAATACGCCCTAAGATGCGAAACTGGGTAGCCTTTACCATTGTATTTTTCAAACTCTAGGATGTGAAAATTCGAGGGGAGTATAGCCTTTGGAAAGTAGCAAAGGTCTCAGAAGGTGCAAGACTAGTGATCTTCGCCATGAACCAGTTGTAGTGCTCTTTCCAGATCGCTCAACCTGGTGAGAAGAGCATCTAGGGTCGCCGCTGACATTGATTATGTAGCTGGGATAGGTCTGGCGTATGCTATATTAATAGCACCCACGTGCTCCTCTAAATCTATCATCTCGCCACCTGGTGTCATAGTGTGATGACCAGTGTACCCGTGCGTGTGTGTGGTAGGTGGTGGCATCTATGCTGAGGCCTGAATCTAATGCAGAGGTGCAGGAATGGTAGTATGCTGTGCTAGACGTGGTGTTGTGTGTGGGAGCAACAACTGTTGTACCAGAATGGCTGGGTTTACAGGCTGTTGTGCTCCTACCAGCCCAAACGTTTGGCCACCAATAGATGGAGGAACATGCTGTGTGTAATGTGGTGATGATGCTAATGGCAAAGAGGTGGCACTTGTCGTCGAGGCAGCAAGAAGTTTTGGCAACGGCTGTGGTGGTGGTGTGATAGGTGCAGCATGGAATGCCTGAGCTGGTTAATATGGAACTTCAGGAATAGGATAGATGGAAGTAGTCAGAGTATGATCCAAAGAAAAAGCCATGTTCTACAGCCTCTATGCAAGGGCTAGAAGCTGTGGAAGGGACATATGGAAGAGCAAGTGGAAGGGATGTCAAAAGGGGCTGAAAGATCAAAGATCTGGCTGATTGAGTTCCTACAGAGGAGACGATCGCAGCCAACTGTGTGTCAAAAGGAGCTGAGCCAACTAATGGATAGGACATTATCAGATCAAGTGTCCTTGTGGTAGTCATAGTAACTACCTCAATCGCGGGCTCCAGACCAATCGGGGTCTGCCAGTGTCCTGAAACTATAGAGCAAGGAACTCCACGTGCCTAGAAGTGGCTTTCGTGGAGGGCAGATGAGGTGATAGATGTCAAAATGTGGGAAAAAGGAGGGGCGAAAACAGAGACCCCTTCCGAAGAAGTTGGTACAAAAGTCTCAGAAGCTTGTTGAGCCATAATGGACCACGAGCAGGTAAGGACGGGACTGCAATCACAAGCAAGGGAACGACACCTACAAGGAGCTATCGTCGGAAGTGACGAATAGCTCGAGAAAGGACAGTCGAGAACAATGCCTCAAGATTGAGGTCACTGAAAGGATCACCCGAGCTCCAGCCTAGGAACTCACACACGGATCACTGTGATCAAAAGAGGAAAGGCTAGTTTGTGAGCGAAGAGAAAAGATAAAGACAAAACAAAAGAAGAAACATGTGAGCTATGCAATTGTTTGTTAGGGTGGCATGAATGGCACACATGCACATGAATGCTTCTAATATGCACTCTCTCACCAAGCATGTCTCGCCTGGGATTGACCACATGGGACGCACTCATGGGTTTAGGTTTTGACTCTGATTAGAAAAGTAAGACTCCCATTCTAAATCCTGGCCAAAACGCAAGCAGTGAATGAGTGATGCGTTTGTGGCCTCCACTCCTGCAGTAATAAGGAGTTGTACCCTCTACTAACACCGACACGACTCTGGACAAGAAAGAGCAGACTAGTCACACGTCCTACGCCGAAGCCATAGAGTTGGTAACTGGCACTGCCCTTCACAGACTGTGAGTGGACACAAGAGAGGAGAAGATGCATGCTCCTATATGATCAATCATGCACATATGCTTAGTGTCTTTTACTTACTTTTTATTAAGCCAAGGGGGATTGTGAACATTTGTCTCTAGTTATACCTTATTATTTGTTCATCTGAAATTGTGTGTTTTATTTTAACCAGGAAGGGAAACAATCATGTCTCTACTCTCCTAATCACGAAAAATATAGAAAAGGAAGAAAGCACACAATCATGACATCCAATCATTCAATCAACAAGCAAAAGGCATTAGCATGGCATGTGCTAATGTTGTGTTAACATGTAAGTGAAAGAGAAGCAAGCATCGTAACAATAGGCACGAATGAAGTCAAGTACATGTGTTGTGGCATAGCAATCGTGTAAAAAGATACAAAAAGCATATAAAAGTCAAATATGTACAAACAAGTAGGACAAGTAAACAAACACAAAGCGTAAAAAATAGTGCCAAGCAAGCAAGAAAACTAAAACAAAACCTAGAATTTGGTTATCCCCAGTGGAGTCGCCAGTTCCTGTGACCATGTTGGTGGAACCCTACACGACTCCTCGATGCATGGAAACACATGAAGATTCCCGATATGGTCATGGCGAAGATGGTGAATCTGAGGAAAGAGACTCGACTCGAAAACACCAAAGAAGGATAAGAAAAAGGATAAGGAAAAGGAGTCACCACCTAGTCTTTTAATCAAAAGACGAGGAAAACCAAGATGCATATGAATGCAAGAAAATAATGCAAATGAATGAATGTGTGTGTGCTCTGTGTCTAATGGATGCAACACTTAGCCATTACGGGCCAGAGAAAGGGTAAGGATTCTTGTTATGCATGGAGAAGCTGTTAGGCAAGGTTAACTGCTTACTCATGATCTAGTGTATGTACGTTTGTCTACTTCTAATGCACATGCCTAGGAAGAATGCAAGAGCATGACAAATCTCCAAGAAATGATGAGTAAAAGAGAAAGGATAAGGAAAATAATTCGAGGGACATTGTAAGCATTAAAACCACCGTCTATAACCACTCCAACGATTTTCGCCAACTAATTCCATTAGCTAGAACCACCGTCTATAACCACCAGCTCTGCTCGCCTGGATCACTTGCCAGCTTTTACCGCCATCGGGAATCACATGACCCGTCACTAGTCTAGCTACTGAACATGGATGGAATCTCGACTCCCCTGGCGTGCATTGCTTGAGTGCTGACCGGAGATGCTGAAGGAAGGCATAAGGAAGATGTCCGGCCAACTGGATCGAAGAGTGGCGCTGCGAATTTCCCTTCCCATCGACCTTACCAGAGAAGACACTAGATAGCTTTGGCAGACGTCGGTGTGTCCAGGAAGAACTATCTCGACACCCAAGAAGCAAGCTCGGGTGATGAGGAGGCTTTTCTGATGATCCAGCTACCTGGTGACAGCTCCAGCTATCCCCCTCTCCAAGCATGTCGACAAGAACTCCGTACGTCCACAGAGCAGCGTTGACAATCCTTGCTGAGGATCAGGAAGGAGCGAAGGCAAAAGATCAAGTGCTAGAGGAGCCAAGACAATAAAACCGAGCGAGACTACAGGCTCACATCGTGGAAGGCTAGATGGATTCCTCTGCCTATCTCCCTCGTCGGCATAGGCGTCGATCGTCCTCATTTTAGGACGTTGAGCGTTGTCTAGAATCCAGGATGACAGGGGAGACAAGGAGGAAGAAGGAGCATGCACGATGTGCAAAGGGAAGTAACTAATTCCTTCCCCGACTTGTGCCTCCAGAATTGACTAGGAAAGAGAAGGAAGTGAGCGTTGGGAACCAACTCCCGGCGAATCACGCACCCAAGTGATGCTAAGATGGTGACAGAGAAGAGTAGATGACTTACCTGTGACGTGCCGTGTGTCGTTGAAGGCTTCTCTGAGCTCCAACGTTGTCAGCAGTGACTAAGCTTATTGTCGGAGGCAGCGACGCTGAAACTGGATCACCAAAGGAGGACTGGAGCTGGAATGCTTGGGGGCTGGTAGCAATGATGGCGATCATCTCTTCAAAGTGACGCTAAGGGGTTTAAATAGGCACCAGAGGTGAATTTGGGCCATGGATGCTTAACGATCTACGGCAGACGATGCTGATGATTCTTGAGGGCTTGAAATGGTGAATTTGCTGCTAGATTAAGGGTATAACGGTCCCTAGAGGTGAGAGGAACGAGGCTAGGTTCAATCCTAGCCATCACTAGTAGAAAATCAAGAAATTAAGCAGCAATAAAGACATTTCCGCCCTTCAGCACTGGAACAGGGCACTTCGACAGCTATATCTGCTACTTACTTCTGCCAACTATATACGCCTGAAATCCACGCCACATATAACTGGTTGGAAGTTTCACTTGGCCCAATAAAGTCAGTCATGTAGTCTTTGAGCCCATTGACCACTTATTAAGGGACAACCGATAGTCAACAGTTTACATGAACGCTATTGGGGTAGTTCAAAGATCACATCTTCTCCTCTTGTTCTGTTCACTTCTGCCTATAAAATCCAGAGTGTCTACAGTATCTGATGTAGTGGGGTGGGGTAGTAGTATGTAGTGTAGAATGTGGTGTAGAATAAGGGAGTAGCTGCTGCTGCGCTGGCACGGATCTAGGCAACAAACCGAGGTAACGCTAAGCTCCAGTCAGACTCAAACGCTGACCACCAGGTAGTGGAGCAAAATGCTATGCTGTGAGAGGTAGGGTCGACACCCCCATCACCGGGATAGCTAGAAGTTGGGGCAATGGCCGAGACAGAAGTACAATGGGGGTAATTTGGTAAGTCAATAGGGGCTACAGAGGGACCTTAGGGGAGGTAGAAGCAAATGGTGACAAAATTAGATTCAGAGCAAGAGCCATGCCTTGCAACTTCTGGACAAGAGCCAAAAGATGCAGTGCCTAGTCAAGGGATGACCCATCGACAATAGTACTGAGGGACGGGAGTGAAAGCAGGATGGATGTCAAAGGGGGATGGAAGCTAGACTATCTAGACACAGCAGAACCTACCAGAGAAACTATCATAGTAGGCTAGGTGGTAGCAGTAATAGAGCTCAAAGGTGGGACAGAGATAGATGACTCTAGGGCAAGAGTGGTGGTCACCATGACAGACTCGATGACGGGTCCCAAACTGATGAAGGTCTGCCAGGGTTCAGAAACAACAGGACTGAACAATAGAGGAAAAAGATTGGTATGAAAGGACTGAACAAAGAAAATGCAAAGTTTATTAAGGTGGCATGAATAACACACATGCACATGAATGCTTCTAACATAATCTCTCTTGCCAACTAGGTGTGTCTTAAAAAGGTTGTCTACTCTGGATTTCACTCAAAAGGGTCCGGGGTCTCCGACTCAAGGTAAGAAAGTAAAGTCCCATCCTTTGCCAAAGCTGTGGAACGGTGGTGCATTAGGAGCCTTCCCCATGCCAAAGCATGGGTTGTACCCTCTACTAACATCGACACGACCTTGGACAAGGGAGGATAAACCAACTGTTGTAAATATGTCTTGAATTATGTCTTTGTTTCAGGGTTAGTTTGGTCATTGGACCATTTAGGTGCCCTAGTATTTAAGAAGGCTAAGGCACAGAATATGTAACCTCTTTTGGCATTATGTAGCCCTATTTTGTCTCCAATTGTGTGGAG
>JAMKQA010249316.1:0-13407 GCA_024699735.1 Posidonia australis | reverse complement strand
AAAACATTTGTTTTCGCTTTAGTTATTACGGAAACGTCCATCTTCAAACTAGAAGTATATTATGCACTTTCATATTAATTTAGAACTGTTGATATCTTATTTAATATACTATTTTACGAAAATTAAATGATTAGATATATAATATATATAACAACATCCTACGTCATTGTATATAACATATGCACATAAAATCCTATATTCTAGTTTTAAAATTATTTGATGACATTTTCGTTAATATTAATTTGCAATTCACGGAAAAAATCTCAGTGAAGGTGGAAAAAAGGAGTAAACTTAAACATCACAATTACAAATACAAAAGCATAATTTCATTTGAAATCATAAGAAAAAATGTATTTTCCAAAAAATCGTATTATACTTCATACAACAGCTTACTAAAAAAATTAGTTTCCATAATTATAGAAAAAAAATTATTTATTCATAATTATTGAAAACATGCATCAACTAACATGCATAAACGAAGTCCGACTCTTTGGATGTATACAATAATAAAAAAAGGTTAAACATAAATGGATGTTTAAGCAAATGATTAACCACATTTATTCCATAAACAATCATCAGTTAGACAAGAACTCAACGAACGCGGACTCTTCTTCCACCGCTCTCAAAATTAGACAAAAAGTATCTCGAATACAATCATGAACGTGTAGGAATTATTTCTTCGCAAACCGAATTTGCACTTTCTCTTTACGGGAACCCAAATTCCATAAAGTCTACTGCATTGTGTTTCTTTTCGTGTGGAATCATGGGGTCTCTAATAGATCATCCAAATGCCTGATGATATTAGAAAAGAAAAGATTTTCAGATTGTGATTAGAATAGTTTTAAGTTAGAATCGAGTCAAATTTTGACTTCTAAGTTTTAATCAGTTTTAACTAAGATAAGAATAGAATTTTATGACTAGATTTAGTCATAGAACAGTATTTTAACCAGATTTGAGTTTTAAAGCTTAAGTTGGAATTTAGTGCAGAGTTGTTTTCAAAAAAAAAAAAAATCATGAGATTTTAATATAGAAAATAGAAATGTTTGAAAAAAGCACAATGATTTTTAGAAAAGAGATTTTCTAAAAAAAACTTGTTTTTTTAAGTATTCTCCGAAAGAGATTTAAAAAACTTGTTTTGGTTTTGAAAACCTAGAATTTAATTATGAGAGGTTTTCCATCGTGGTTTTTGATGGACGTGTACTAGGTGATTTAGAAGTCATTTATGCGTATTTTTGTTTTATTTTATTCTCAGGTACCTTGTTTGGAGTGTAATCTAGTCCAGTGTGCAGAGTTAGGAGCTATTAGCTATACACACTGATTCTAGGTAGATTACAGTTTATTTTCTTTGTTAGTGCATTTAATCATAGTTTAGTAACTTAGATTCCGTAACATTCGGTTTAGTAGCGTTACAATTATATACTAGTTATTTAGGAGAGAGAAAAATAAGATATAAGCTCCAAGTAATGAAAGAGTAGAAATTCACTTTTGCATTTTTCTCCTTTTTTTAAAATTTTAATTATGTGGAAGTCGAATCCACTTCTTCCAACAACCATTTTAATTCAATCTCATTATGTGGTCCGTTCATTCCATTTATATAGGACTCATTTAATTTTAATAACATTATGAGGGCTATCTATTTTATTCCCTTTGTTAATAACTGTTTTATTTCCTATTCATGTGGATTTCTTAAATTTAAATTTTCTTTTTGACTTTACAAAATTAATTATTTTTCTACGTGTAAGTGTTTGTGTGTGTGTGTTTTAAGACCCCCTGCAACCATGTTTGTTTTTGTATTTTTATTTATAATTTTTTTTTTATACATTGAGTTACCCTATAAGCTATTCTTATTTCAATATTTTGGAGATAAAATGGATGATATTTGTGATATCCAAAGAGAAGTGAGAGATCAAAATTCTTCTTTCCTTTTTTCTGAGTTTATTTTATTTTTAAAATCCACTACGTAGGGTCCCATGTACAATCCATTATGTGAATGCATTTGTTCCATCAACATTTTAATCTCACTACAGTGGAGTCCACCTATTTCATTTGCAATTTTTTTTATTTCAAAGAATAACTACATTTTTTGTTTCCTATTCATATGTTTTTTTTTTTACATTTAAGTTTTTAATTTCACAAAATTAAATTTTTTTTTGTGTGTGTTTTATGTGTGTCTGAGTATGTATCTCCTTTATGCTACCACATTTACATTAATAATTTATAAAAATTATTTTTATACATTAAGTTTTCATTTATGCTATTGTAATTCAATTATTTTAGATGTTTTCATTTATAAATTTTTTCCTATTTATTCTCTATTTATTTTCTATTAAATAAAGATAATCATCTCCCTCTCTCTTTCTATATAAATGATTCTATTACAACTTATTTCATTTACTGATACTTTTCTTCTAGTTATTACCTTTTAATAATTTTTTTTATCTCTCACTCATAAGTTTTTTTATGAGTTTTTTTATTAGTGGTCAAACCAGACATCTTTATGACTTCAAACAAGTAGTTACACAAGCCTTCCTAATTTATATTAATAATTAATTCATGTTTTATAATTAAGTTTTTTTTATAACATTTTCATTTTGTTTCTACCTTTTCATTAACAAAATGCTCTTCTCATATCATGTAAAATTTTTCATATTAATTCATGTTTTAACTAAATGCTCTTCTCATAGCATTATAATTACGTTTCTCCTCTTATTTTCTTCTTACACATTGTAAGATTTTTTTGCTTGTAAGTAAACTATTGTAATTTGAAACTGCTTGTAGGCATTTGCAACTTTGTAAGATAACACAATAGATATCTTAAGATTTCTCATAAAAGATTTATTTCATTTTTTACCCAAGAATATAATAAGACCTCCTTGGGTGAAAGACTAGCATACATCTTTCGAAAAATATCTAATGAGGTAGGTGTAATGGAAAAAAAATCCAAACAAGTACCAAGAATTAATATGTACATAACATGTGATCAAGAAAGTCTAGATCGATGAGGACAAATCAATAGTAAATAAATGTAGAAACATTCAAAATCTCAAATTTCCTACTTTGTTAAGATATATGAACTGATGAGAGTATATGAATAGTAAGAGAAACCTATGTTGCACAATACATGATCAAGAAAGTCTAGATCAATGGGGACAAATCAAAAATACATTAATGTAGAAACGTTCAAAATCTCAAATTTCCTACTTTGTTAGGTGAACACCACACAAGTCATAATAAATAAACATGAAGAGAAACCTATGTTAGATTTATAATTGAGTTTTGGAAGAAGAGAACTGCAACAAGTTATTTTGTAGTCATGTGTAACATGTGTATTCATCATGTAATCATGTTGGATGCAGCCACAGCTCCAAAGGAGCCTAAGTTAAGCTTTAAATCCTTTAATATCATCTTAATGAATACTTGGACTAGAAGCTTACAGTTTTCTCCTTGATGATAATCTAAGGTCATTTGGAATTATTTTTGGAACTACAAATTTTAATAAAAAAACAACTTTTTGTCAAATACTATACATGATAGGTTTTCTATGAGTAGCTTTTTTTAGTTCAAAATTATAGAAAAGATGATTACTACTTTTGAAAAAAATTATTAGATGAATTATCTATTTTGATCTATTTTTTCTGAAAAGTACTTTTTTAACAAAGGTGTAGTTCCAATTGGAGCCTAAGCCTTCTTCAATCTATGAAGATAAGCCAAAAGCCAAGCTTACTTTCATGAAAATGTTACCATTCTTGCTTATTGATTTCCATGGTTGCCACTATCTATGGCCATACCTTCTTAGAAAATTAATCAAAGTATCATTATCTTATTTAAGATTTGTTTAAGGAAGTTCTTGACTTATGTTACCATCATCCCATTGTTTATCCAAAATTCTCTTTTTGAATTCTAAGGCGAACACATCTTTGGGCTCTTTCGTCCAGTCAATCTGTTTTCTTGGATTCCAGTGTGCATTCACGTTCGAAACATCAATGGTCATGACTTTTGGCACATGCTACTTGTAGAAATTTTGATAACATCTCTTTTGAGGATCCATAATTGACAATTGGTTGCTACATTTTCTTGCAAGCAAATATAAATTTCAATTGATGTTAAGTGGTGGTGCCCCCACTATTTGAATTCCAAGGCAAATACAACTTTGTGCTCTTTCATCTTGTCTGTGCGTTTTTTTTTTGGATTCAAGTACACATTTACTTTCAAGACACATCAATGGCCTTGACTTTCTTACATAGTAGAACAAGTGAAAAATTTCCAGAACTTCACGTCAAGAATGGTAATCGCCGTAGGAATGAGATTCTTACATTTGTTGAAAATTTTAAAAATTTCTTCATGTCATGAGATGCCTATTTATCCTTGTTGAAATACATAATTCTCTCTCATGCCACCATTAACATGAGAAGTACTTCTTTCTTCCTACATTTATTCTTCTTTTTGAAAGATTCAATTGTATTTATTAGATTCTATTGTTCTTCCTATTTGTTTTTTCTCCATACAATTGTTCTTTCTTGTTTTTTTTTTTGACAAACGGTAGTTGTATTTCTTTCTTTAAATTCAAAAAATTACAAGCTCAGAAAGCTGTTGTAAAAGTCATTTAGAAAGTTACAAAAATAAAGCTTCGTCGCTCAGCAGGTGACCAGAGACTCAAAAAATATAAGCAATGTCCAAGTGCTGCAAAGAAGACAGCCAAAACAACCAAGATGGTGCAGCAACTCAAAAAGAGAAAATAAACTGCCAGTATAATACAGACACAGATTTTAACCAAAGGTTAAAAAAACCAAGTCACCCAAGAATCGATGGAGAAACCAGTGCCATCTCACTATCAGGAGCTAAAACCTACTCCCCCTCTCTGCTAGAGTGAAAAGCAGACATGGCTAACAGATTCTCAATCTTCTCAAAACCTGTAGCCAAAGAATCAATCCAACAATGAAACATAGCAGTGATGTCAGTCAAAAGCATGGAAAGAGTCCTGTGTAAATTTCTAAAAATTCTGTTGTTTCTCTCCTGCCAAACAAACCAAATAACAATAAGAACCAGAGAATGTGCTCCAGTTAAGGTGAAATGAAGACTAAAAGGAGGCGGAAAAGCAAGCAGGTCCTCAATGGAATTAAAACCTGGATATATGTATTATTTGGAAAGTGAATGCCAGATTAACTGCACAAAGGGGCAGAAAAGGAATAGATGCTTCATAGTTTCAAAAGAGGAGCAAAAAACACATGCTTCATTACCTTGCCATCCTTTCTTTAGTAGGTTCTCTTTTGTTAGAATTCTATTACATAATACAAGCCAGGAAAAAAGTTTAACTTTCAAAGGCACCCAACAATCCCAGATTTCATGCAGAAATTTAAATCTAAGGCCACCATCATTAAGCACATCATAGCAACTTTTAACAGTAAAAACCTTGTTTGTGGGAAGCCAAATCAGGGTGTCTTGTGCAGTAGAACTACGAACACTACTAAGAATAAAATTCCAAGAATTTATTTGTGCAGTTAATACCATAGCATCTCCCAAAGAAGAAAAATCTGTAAAGAACGCATTAAGATCCTCATTATTAGACTGTAAAATTTTAAAAACAGAGGCCTTTTTATGCTTGGCTAAATTGTATAAATCTGGTAAGACATTTCTCAATTTTTCCCCATTCCATCATTTGTTTTCCTAGAAAATAGTATTTCTACCATTTTGTACTTGGAAAACAGAAAAATCATTGATAATATCAAAGCACTTTTTAAGTTCTTGTCAAAGAGGTGAAGCTCGCCTATTAGTAGAGTTTAAAATGGCTCCAAAACCATGTCTGGCACAACACTTGACAATTACAACTTCTTTCCATTTGAGAGGGTAGGAGTCAGACAATAATTGCCAAAGCAATTTGCATTTTAGAGCTTGATTAAAATTGGCCAGATTAATAATGCCCCAACCCTGTTGTGCCTTGGATCTACAAATGGCTTTCCATTTGACTAAATGGCGGATATTGTTTGCAGGGGAAGCATTCCATAAGAACCTGCGCCTAAGCTTATCAATAGCTTTAGTCACACTAGACGGAAGATGCAGCACTGATAAGTAATAGGTGGGAATAGCAGATAAAACAGAATTAACCAGAGTTAACCGCCTTCCCAAAGAAAGGTGTATTGCTTTCCAATTGGATAGCTTCTTAGTGATTTTATCAATGACTGGAGACCAGTCCTGGAGGTTTGACTTCCTATAGTGTAAAGGCAACCCAATGTATTTTATGGGTAAATGATCAATGCTGCATCCCAGGATGTGTGAGGCAGTAGTAGTAAACTCAGTAGAGACCCCCAATCCAGTGATAGAGGACTTAGTGAAATTTATTTTAAGGCCAGAACATGACTGAAAATAACAAAGAATCCTTTTTACATTTACCAAGTCCTCAATCCTGGCAGAAAGGAAAAGTATAGTATCATCAGCATATTGGATATTCAAAATATTAGGACCTCCATTGGGAAGTTGAATACCAGATACAAGATTATTATCAGAAGCAAGGGAAAGAATCCTGTTTAAAACATGTGTAACCACTATAAATAAGAAGGGAGACAAAGGGTCTCCTTGCTTCAGCCCATTGGAGGCCTGAAAGTGCCCACTAGGAGAGTCATTAATCAAAATGGAAAACTTTGCACATGAGATGCAAAGCCTGACCC
Source organism: Posidonia australis (assembly GCA_024699735.1). Taxonomy (NCBI): domain Eukaryota; kingdom Viridiplantae; phylum Streptophyta; class Magnoliopsida; order Alismatales; family Posidoniaceae; genus Posidonia; species Posidonia australis. The sequence continues at coordinate 6,745 of JAMKQA010249316.1, read as the reverse complement.
ACCTGATCCATTTAGTTCCACACCCCATCCCTTGTAGTGTTTGTAATAGAAAGTCCCAATTGACATTATCAAAAGCCTTTTCAAAGTCTAACTTCAGCACCAATCCTGGGACAGCATTTGCCTTCATGAAATGCAAAGTCTCTTAGGCAACTAGAAAATAATCCCCAATGTACCTCCCAGCAAGAAAGGCACACTGTGAATTGTCAATTAGATTATTTATGAGGGGGGTGAATCTAGTTGCTAACGTCTTAGAGATAATCTTATACAAATTATTAACCAAACTAATGGGCCTAAAATCACGAATTTCTTGGGCTCCTTCTTTTTTAGGAATCAGGGAAATAAACGTTTGATTAATGTGAGTGAGACAGTCCAAGTCATTGGCAGCATGGAGATCAGTAAAGACTTCCACAATATCGTCTTTCAGAATATCCCAAAAGTGTTGAAAAAAACCAATTGGGAAGCCATCTGGACCAGGGGCCTTGTCCCCTGGAAGTGCTTTAATAGCACAATGGATTTCGTGGATAGTGAAAGGATACTCCAATGAATCTGCCGCCACAATCTTACAAGGCAGCAGCCTATCCCAATCAAAGCTAGGAAGGAAGCTCTTTTCTTTGTTGAAAATTCCAAAGAAATGGCTTACAATTTCTTTACAAATAAGAGATGGAGAACACTCCTGAATGCCATCAATTACTAAGGAATGTATTGTGTTGACTCTTCTTCTCTGCTTGACCATGTTATGAAAAAATTTTGTATTGAGGTCTCCTTCCTTAAGCCATTGAATTCTGGATTTCTGCTTCCAATAGGCTTCTTGTTCTAGAAGAAGAGAGAAGTGTTCTTTTTTGAATTCTTTTAATTGCCTCACCAAACCTGTGGAATGACCATGGGATTCTAGTTGTGTATCTAAAATAGCAATCTGCATTTCCACCAGCCTAAGTCTGGATCTCCTCAACTCCCTAGTAGGAGCAATCCATAGTTTAATGTATTTCTTTAGAAATTTTAACCTATAAGAGAATCTCGCTACTGGGGAAGTGGCAAAGCAGACTTTGGCGGACTTATGCCAACAGTGTTCCACAAAAGTAGAAAAACCTTCAATTAGTGTCCACGATTTGTAATATTTAAAAGGCGAAGGCCCCCAATCATATGATGTGGTATCAAGTAAAATAGGGATATGATCGGAAATAACCCTGGGTTTACCCAAATAGAATGAATTTGGATAATGGTTTCCCCAACCCGTGGATATTAAAAACCTATCCAGCCTGACCATAGTAGGTGCTTCCTGGAAGTTTGACCATGTGTAATTACAATTATTGGGAGGGAAGTCGATTAGTTGACGATTATCAATGAATTTATTAAAGTCATTCATATGGGCAAAAACACCATTCCTAGTAGAATGCTCATAAGAGAACCTAGTCAAGTTAAAATCCCCTCCAACAACCCAATTTGAGTTAACTTTATCACCATTGGACTCCAACTCCATTAGGAAGCCATGTTTTAGATTGGAGGCACATGGACCATAAACTCCAGTGAGCCACCAGTCGAAGTCATCAGGAACATTATTAAAATGGATTGAGATACTATAGGTTCCCACAACACTATCACACATAGTAACAGTGCGCTCATCTCAGCCTATAACAATACCCCCAGAGGCACCAATAGAAGGCAAAAGCATCCACTGGGAGAGGAAACCACCTCCAATATAATTTAGGATCCTAGGTGGTAAGGACTCAACCTTTGACTCACTAATAATGATGATGCTGCATTTGGTTGCCTTAATCAGATTTCTCAAGGCTCTATGTTTACCACCACTACCCATGCCCCTAATATTCCAAGCAATAATTAACATTTAAATATCTTATGAAATGGAGAGAGAAGCAAACTTCTCAAACAAAGCATGATCCTCAATTAAGGGCTGACTTTTCAGCCCTTGATCACTTCTAATCTGATTATAAAATCTTTTAGCCTCATTGATAGTGCCAAAAGTAATACCAATCATTGCAGCAAAATCCTTAAATTGAGTATATGAGTCCCAAGTAAGGACATCAGGTACAGAAGGTCCATCAGAAGCATAAACAGCAGCATTTGCATGATTAGAGGTGGTATTAAAAGCAGGAAGAGATTCATCAGTCATATCAGAGCATAGAAAATCAGCATAAAGTCTATCCGAGCAATGGGCAGTAGTAGAGGAGGCAAACTGCGTACCTGGGGCATGAAGCGGTGTAGCAGGAAAAGGCTCAGCAACAGGCTCAGCCAAAGCCTCTCCAGAGCCGCCCAGATCATCACAGTCCAGGCAGTCATACACTGCCATCACCTTTTTGAACTTTGAGAGTGAAAAATTGCGGGCTTTAAGGGCTGACTCGATGAATCTAGAGGCATCAATGTCTCTAGTAGAGGGAGAGGGCATGGAGGTGATGCTGGGTGGGATATCTTTCCTGGGAGAGGAAGGAGGAGATGAATAAAATCCAGACGACTTATACGAGGGCTTTGGCCTGGGACTGGTTGGTCGGGTCCAGACATTTTTACCCAACTTTTGGCTTCTTTTGCCTCTCGCTCCTCTCCAACCTCGATTGGGTTTGAACTGTCTTCGAACCGGGTTGAAGGCACTAGGAGGGGGCCTAGAGGGAGGATTTGGAGGCCAAGACTCAGTATTTTGTGAGTCAGCACCAGAAGAAGAAGAGCAAAGATCCCAGCTGTGACGGTATTTAATGGGATATACCAGTCTACCATAGGCAAAAAATCGACAATCAGGTATTTCCTTGCCTGGATGAACCTTCACTCTAACCCTAGGGAGCCCCAGTTCAAAGATACAACGCGAGTCTATCTCCAGGAGGTCAGCAAAATTCTCTACCAGTTGGCTGAAAACATCAATATTTCTCAAATGATATGGGATACCCTCAAGCCTAATCCAAACTCCTTCTTCTTTACGGTTAAGAATGGCATAGGAGTTGGCGGTCCATGGCATAAAAGAGGCTGAGATGGACTGAAGTGTGGAACCATATTGATTAAGGATGTCGTTCCTGTCCTTGACAGAGGGGAAGATAAAGAGAAATTTGCTAGGAGAAAAAGGTTGTACCTCCACTGGGGGAGCATTAAGCCAAAGACCCCTAATATGATCCTGGAGGGTTGCTAAGGTCACATTGGAGTTATGTGCAGTGATAATGGCACTACGCGATAAAAGCATGTGTTGTTTAAAAACTGCCTCAGAGGGAGCCAGAACCAACGGGTTCAGTGGAGTCTGCCCAACAGGCTTAATAGTAGGGGGAAGGGTAGGCGCCATATCCTAAAAATATTTGCACAATGCAACCGAGTGAGAGGTGGCCTTGCACTTGAAGCAGAAACCCTTATACCGACAGTTTTTCCTCTCATGCCCCTTCAATCCGCATTTAAAGCATCTTTTATGAAGAGTGCAGAAACTTACCCAAGGGGGGCGCACCTTATGCCTGTTAATCCTTTCCCACCCAGCGGAGAGCTCCTCCCCAGAAAACCAAGATAAACCAGGACGAGAAGAAAAAAATTCTTCCGGAAGGAGGAAGTTGGGGGAAAGATAGTAGCCTGAATTGCGATCCAGTGGGGGGATATCGGGGGGCAGAGGGAGTCAGTGTAGTGGGTGACTCAGAAAGACGTTGTGAGCCGGACAAAACGTCTGTGTCAGGGAGCATACCCTCATGCGGTGACAAACCAAAAGTTTCGGCGCCCGTAAATAAACCCCCAGTATCATCTTCATTAGCATGTTTATTAAAGGGAAGGTTTGTATAATCGTGGGAATTATTAAAATCATTATTCCCCAAGCAAAGAGATTTTCCCGCCTCGGCAAAATCGTCACTAGCACGCGCACTGTGAGACGCAGTCAAGGATTTAATGCAATATGACTTGTCCCGCTTCTCAAGGGACTCGAAGAGGTGTTCGTCAGAATAATCTGACATAAAGAAAGGCACGGGCCAATTAAAAAGATGGCGAAAATCCACCGCAGGAGTAGCAGGAGAGGCGGCAATAAATTCGGATGAGACAGAGTGAGTAGGTGAACAGTTGGGCCCAAACAAATTTACGATATCACCCCTTAGAATAACATCTATCTCATCAAAATCCTCACGATGCTTATTGGTAATATTACCAACATTAGGGGGAGAGTACCTAGAATACCCCCAAACTGACCCCGAGGCGTCGGACGACTCCTGCACAGAGTCACTCCAGGGGAGCAGGGTTCCACGGCGAGATCCCACCGGCGAACACAAGTTCGCCGGAAAGCATGGAACAAAAACAGGATCAGAGCAGGGGATCTCAGGGGGAAAAACTCCCAACTGAGCACAGGCATCAACCAAAAAATTATCCACAGCAATAATACTGGACATGCTCGCAACAGAGGCATAAAAAAATTCCAAAGAAACAGATCCAGACGGGGCAAAAACACCCAAATGCATAGAAATCGATTTTACTCAGAGCAACCAGTTAGGCAACAAAGATCTACTAATAAACATGCAATCCACTACAGTATAAGAAGATGCTGCCAAATCAGAGTGAAAACAAACCCTAGCTCCAAGACAAACCACCAGATCCCGCGATCTGGGCAATCTAGCAGTAACAGAAGACGGAAAACCCCTCTTAAGATTCCGACCGCAAGACACTGATCGGGGCACAAGGGGAGTAATCACCTTGCGCTTACGATTACCCTGATCCGAGCCAAGCACAGGGTTAGAATATGTTACCAGCCGGTGGAGAGAACCACTCACTGGGCCCACAGTAGGGGCCGGAGCAGGAGGGGGTCGTTTACACGATCGGAGGAAATACGGCGCTCGCCTCCCAGAGGAAGCCATCGCAGAAGAGCCCCACGCTGTTACGACACGCGGAGAGCACTGTAGCGCAGAGCAGCAGAGCAGCAATCTCTTGCCGTTTTTTAGCAGAAGCTCAAATCTTCACTTCAGCAGAAATGTTAGTTGTCGACTTACGTTGCTTTGCTTATGCTGGGAGATGAATAATTGTTCTTTCTTGTTAAAACTTTTAATCTTGATCATTGATTTAAACTTATGGACGATGAAATTAACAACTATAAACAAACTATTGTAACTATTAGCAAGTAGTTGTAATTTGATAAGATAACAATACAGGTACCTTAGTATTTTCTATAAAGATTGATTTCCTTTTCTTCCTGAGAATATAATAAGCTAGCATACCTTTTGATAAATATCTAGTTGGGTTGGTGTAGTGGAAAATGAATTAAATTCAAACAAGTAGCGAGAACTGATAAGTAAACAACACATGATCGGGAAAGTCTAGACGAGGACAAGTCAATAGTAAATCAACATAGAAGAATAAGTAGATTCCAATATTGAAGAATAAAAATGCACTATATCATTTCTCTTTCATCTAATATCATCCAACAGTTAAGTAGATTTCACAATTTGTGAGTAAGGGTGCAATATAGATTTGGATATTGTGACAAAATCCTAATTCGTATCTGAATTTTTCTGAATATAAATGTTTGTTTCATATATTTGGTTAGATACGAATATGAATACGAATAATGATTCATAACATTTTTCGAATACGACTACTAATTTTAATGTTGTTATAATTTTCAGATATGAATATGAATATTTAGATTTTTAAATTTTTATAAATCTATAAAAAATGTGTTACTAGTAATTTGAATACATGACATTTCTCTTCAAACAAAGATGTTAACTACAACACTAATGATATATAAATGACAAAAGTATACATCTATAATATCTATTATGTTTAACTTATTGTAATTGTGACCATGCTAACCCGAGGTCCGGCACAGAGTCGTGCCAGAGGGAGGAGATCGCAGCCATGCCAAGATGGCGAAGGCACAAGATAGGATAAAAGGAAAAGAAAAGGAGTCACCACCCAGTTTTTTAAGGGAAAGACGAGGAAAATCATAAAAGATTGAATGCATGGGATGCAGATGCAAAGGCTGGATGTCTGCTAACCAGAGGATGGGTAAGGATTCCTATTACGCACGAGGAAGGTGTTAGGCACCCTTGTGAGTCTGAGAAACTCGATCTTTCTAGCCTAAATAGCTTGGTAAGGCTGAATGATTGCTTGCTAAGCCTAGATCATGCTCTGAATATGCTAATATGAATGCTTAGACAAAACTGGATGGATGTGCGTAATGGTATGCGAAAATTACGAAAAAAATCCACATAAAATGACGAAACCATAAAGCACGATAGGACAATGAAAATCACATGAAATGACGAGATCTTTACAAAGAATGGCTTAAAAAATCATATAGACCTCAAGAGAAATAAAAATGCAAACAACGCTGGTCATCAAAATCGTGAAAAACATTGCGGAAATCGAAATGGGAGAATCGCAAAGAAGTTCATGTAAAACGAGCAAACTCGGACATGTGAAATAATTCACATAAAATGACGGTGTTTTCGTAAAGAATGACTCAGAAAATCACACTAGTGTCAAAGAGATTAAAAATACGACAGACCAAATTAACAGAAGCGTAGAAAACATCATGGAGATCTGAATGGGTAAATTACGAAGAAACCCTTATAAAACAGATAAACGACGTCGAGTAAATAAAATCACATAAAATGATGATGCTTAATAGTTCGCATTCCCCGGTCATGTGCCGTGAGCAACCACTATCAAGGATCCACTTTGATTTCATCCTGCATTATGAGAAGCAAGAAATGATTTTGGTACCCATATCCTTTTGGGTTCAGATTTGTTAGATTTTTGAGTCCAAGTGTTTGTTCTTTGAGTTAATCTT
>JAMKQA010249315.1:0-25962 GCA_024699735.1 Posidonia australis | reverse complement strand
CATATATATATATATATATATATATATATATATACATATATATATATATATATATTCAAATCATTTCTACAAATCTCCACCTTGACTTGAATATTCTGCCCTGCTGAACAAAACTGATCTAGATACGATCACAGATAAAGAGTAAGTTCAAGCAGTGGACAAACTTGCTCTCTGGAACAACTTTGGTGAAAAAATTTACAGGATTATCTTCAGTAGCGATTTTAGAAAATTTAACCCTCTTTTCACCTCGGATAAAGTGATACCTTATGTCAATATGTTTAGTCCTTTCACGATAGACATGATCCTTGGCTAAACAGATGGTACTAAGGTTATCACAGAAAATGTCAATAGAATCTTGATATAAGCCAAAATCACCAAGCAAATCTTTTAGTCAGATACCTTCCTTTATGGCCTCAATCATTGCAACATATTCAGCCTCAGTGGATGACAATGTGACTATTGGTTGAAGAGATGTCTTCCAGCTCACCATTGAATTACCCATTGTAAACACATAACCAGTCATAGACTTTCTAGTGTCCCTATCTGCTCCAAAATCTGAGTCAGAATAACCTTTGACAAGACAATCATCACTATTTCCATATCTTAGACCCTGGTTAATGGATCCTTTAAGATACCTGAAAATTCGTTTTACAACTTGCCAATGTTCTCGCCCTAGACTACACATAAAACGACTAACAACACTTACAGCATGTGCTATTTCAGGCCTAGAACATACCATGACATACATTAGATTCCAACTGCACTTGCATATGGAGTCCTACTCATGTCTTCTGAATCATCATCTGTTTGAGGTGACATAAAAGAAGACAAGTGAACACTTGGAGCAGAAGGAGTACCTGTAGGTTTGGAGCTATCCATTCTGAATTTTGACAAAATTTTCTATATAGAGTCCTGTTGAGATAAGAATAATTTCTTTTGTTCTCTATTTCTGAAAATCTGCATTCCAAAAATTTTCTTGGCAGCACCTAAGTTCTTCATTTCAAATTCTGAACTTAGAAGAGACTTTAGTTTCTGAATTTCGCTTTTCTACTTAGAGACAATGAGTATGTCATCTACATATAAAAGCAAGTAAACCCAAAAACCATTGGAACACTTCCTGATATAAACACAAGAGTCGTGTTAACTTCTGTGATATTGAAGTTTGTGCATGAAAGTATCAAACTTCTTATTCTACTGCCTTGGAGACTGTTTGAGTCCATATAAGAACTTCTTCAACTTGCATACAAAATCTGGTTTGGAAGGATCTTGGAATCCTTTCAGTTGACACATCAAGATATCTTCTCCTAAATCTCCATGTAAAAAAGCGATTTTGACGCCTAGTTGCTCCAACTCTAAGTCTTGTTGAGCCACAATTGCTAACAAGACTCTGATCGATGTATGTCTCACAACAGGAGCGAATATCTCAGTATAATCTACTCCTTCAACTTGGTTGAAGCCCTTTGCAACTAAACGTGCTTTAAATCTGATGCTACCTACAGCTTCAGGATCGACTTTCCTTTTAAACACCCATTTACAGCTGATTATTTTCCTCCTCTCTGGTGCTTTTACCAGAGACCAGGTTTGAGTAGATCGAAGAGATTCCATCTCTTCTTGCATTGCCATCATCCATTGTCAAGCTTCTTTACTATTTATGGCTTCTTGATATGATGATGGTTCTTCTGAGCCAAGTTCATCAGCCACCTTAAAGCTGTTAGGTTTTCAAAACCTAACCTTGTAGGTGGTCGGACTTCCCTTTTTGACCTATCTATAGCCACACTTTTAAAGAGTTGTGGCTGTTCCACCCCTATAGAAGTGTCTGTTTCAGCTTCTGGCCCTTCAATTTCATCTTCTTCACCATTTGGATTAAGATTTGCATTCTTTTGAGAAGAAGACAGCTGAAATTTCACTTAATCACCTGAAATGCTACTTGAAGAAAGGTCAGAAATTTCAGCAACAGATTTCCCTTCCCGTAGCATAGATTCTTCGTCAAAAGTTACACTTCTTGCAAGTATAACTTTATGCAATTGAGGAGCCCACACTCTGTATCATTTTACTCCATCTCCATAGCCCATGAAGACACCTTTCTTTGCTTTTGGCTCACGTTTGCCTTCATTTACATGAAAATAAACAACACACCCAAAAACTCTTAATTTAGAATAATCTGCCTGTTTACCTATCCAAACTTCATAGGGAGTCTTCGTCTGAATGGAAGACAATAGAGATCTATTGGTAATAAAACACGTAGTATGAATTGCTTCTACCCAAAAGACATCTGCGATTCCAGAGTTAGAAATCAAGCATCTGGCCTTTTCTAACAGAGTTCTGTTCATACGTTCTGCAACACCATTTTGTTGCAGAGTGTACAACTGTTCTGTGTCGGGCAATACCTGTGTTCCTGCACAAAGAATCAAAAGCATTATTGTAGAACTCAAGGCCATTATCTGTTCGTAGAACCTTGATTTTCCGATCAGTCTGGTTTTCAACCAGAACTTTCCATTCCTTGAAGTTGACGAAAGCATCTCCTTTGTGTTTCATTAGAAACACCCAAGACATTCTTGAGAAGTCATCAATAAGGGATAGGAAGAATCTAGAATTTCCCAAAAAAGGAGTTCTCGTTGGTCCCCAACAGTCGACATGGATGTAGTCACGTTTGCCCTTCGTATTCCTTTCAACTGGACCAAACTTGACTCTTTTCTGCTTACCAAAGACACAGTGCTCGCAAAAATCAAGATTGATATTCTTGAGTCCTTCTAAGAGGCCTTGGCGTTGCAGAGTTTACATCCCCTTCTCACTTAAGTGAGCAAGACACATATGCCATATCTTTGATTTGTGGAACAGCTCAGTTGAGGATACTACAACAGCAGTTTGAACTTCAGTCGAGCCCTCAAGGATATACAACGGTCCTTGCTTGAATCCTTTCATCACTACAAGTGACCCTTTACTTACCTGAAGGACTCAACATCCTCCTTTGTAACAGAAACCCTTATCATCAAGAGTGATCAAGGAGATAAGATTCTTCCCAAGATCTGGAACATGACGTACTTCAAAGATAGTTCTCACTGTCCCTTCATACATTTGGATCCTTACGGATCCAATACCAACAACTTTACATTGTACATCATTAACTACAGTAACAATACCTCCATTAACAGATTTATAAGAAGAAAACCATTCTCGATTTGGGGTCATATGGTGTGATGCCCCTGAATCAAGAATCCAATGATCAAAAGAAAGAGAAGCATCAGAAACAGTAAAGCCAACATCTACTTCAGAGGCAGTCTCTTCCTGTGCAGTAGACGCAGAAGGCATTTTTGACTTCTTTTTAGGACAATTGTTCTTCCAATGCCCAGGTTCCTTACAGTAATTACAGATATCTCTAGGATTTACTCTACCTTGAGATTTACCTTTCTTCTTTCCTTTCTTGTCAAAACTTCTTGAGTTTGACTTACCACGGTTTTTGTCAAAAGTGGTAGAAAACCCCGCCATCTCTCCATCTGAAGTTGAAGCTAGATGCTGCAATCTCTTGTGTGGAGACAAGCTCTCACCTCCTCTAAAGAGATTGAATCTTTTCCAATCACAAAGGATTGGACAAAATTCTCAAAAGATTGAGGTAATGATACTAACAATAACAGAACGGCATCCTCATCATCAACCTTTACTTCAATACTTCTTAACTCCATAAGAATAGTATTAAGATGATCAAGATGCTCTTTGAGAGACGTATCTTCCTTCATCTTAAGGGAGAATAAACGTTGCTTGAGAAGGAACTTATTGGTTAAAGATTTAGTCATGTATAGACTTTCCAACTTTAACCATAATCCAGCAGTAGTTTCCTCATCTGCAACCTCTATTATTACCTCATCTGTAAGATAAAGTAATATTGTTGAATACGCTTTTTCTTCTTACGCTATCAACTCAACATTATTGACCCCAACTGGTGTTTCCTTCAGCAACGGAGTCCAGATTCCTTGTTGTTTAAGGAGCGTCTGCATTTTGATTTGCCATAAACTGAAGCTGCTCTTCTCGGTGAATTTCTCCACCTTAACAGTATGTGAAGACATGATATTTTCTACTAACTAAACCCAACCTGACTCTGATACCACTTGATAGGAAAAAAAGATTAGTTCAACAAGAAAATAGAGTGAAGAACATGAAGAAGAGCTAACACGTAAATTTACGTGGTTCACCCAAAAGGACTACGTCCACGAGCAGGGCAAATGGGTTTCACTATTCTTTAGAAATAAAATACAGCTCAGACCAAGAGTATAACTCTTGTACAGATCGCAGAAATTTCAATATGAAATTTCTACCAGTAGCAACGACAAAATAGCAGCGACTTCTCAGAGTCAACGCGACAGAAAAAACAGATATTGACAATAACTGAACCAGGTGGAATCTCCCAGACGAGGAAGCACGCCTGAGGAAGAAGGATATCCAGTCTGTACAGCTCTGACCCTGTCTCCTCCTTTTATAGGCAGTAGAGGGAGGCCAGAATAATTACTAGAATTTATTTCCAATAAATGGCAGAGCTCCAACGGATGGGCATACAGACAGACGCGCGGATGAACGGATGCGCGAACAGACGCGTGCAGACGAGCAGAAGAACGGATGCGACGGAGAAACTCCGACCGTTCCCGTGTGAGCTTCCTGCGTCCTTCAAACTTCCACGATCTGGATGAGCAGGAAAACTCCTGCGTCTGTGAATAATGCCTCCAAAAGGTTTTTTTTTTTTTTTCAGAACATAAAACCATATATATATATATATATATATATATTCAAGTCATTTCTACAGGTATGTTGGACAAGTTAAACTTTATAAGGGTATATATGACATTGCAGGACTTTGAAAGGGTACATGTACAAATAACTAATGCATTTTCATATTGTTATGCTTCGAGTGTTGAAGCTGTCTATTTGCAAAACAGGAAAAAAAAAACTAAAAAAGAATAAACAAGTCATTTGACCTGTTTATGGTCCAACCTGCTTCCAACCATTTATCTCACACAGTTGGCGAGTCAACCATGTAAAAACAGGTCATTTGTTGGTTGAGGATTTCGACATGCTTAATAAACATATCATGTTTGGGTTGGCCTATGTCAGTCGGGTTGAAAACACAACCTGCTTCCAACCATTTATCTCACATGGATTGGCAGGTCAAACATGTAAGAACAGGTCATTTGTTGGTTGATCATGTTTGGGTTGGCCTATGTCGGTCGGGTTGAAAACAGTTCAACCATAATCCAACCGGCAAACCCATATTGTAATTTCATGTTTGGAATTACATGATTTGATATAGTGAATCTTACCATTATACTAAACCAAGACCATTTGGATTTTTATTCAAACAAGGAGAGACAAGAAAAGAGAGTTTCTTCCTCAATTGCTCCCACCTTTTTTTGTTTTTTTTCAAAATTTTAAACATTTATTTTTTAATTTACATTTTTCGTTCTTTGATAAGTTTGAAATTACAATCTTAAACTACCTAATTATGTTTTGATTTTAAAATTTTTAAAATTTCAAGTTCCCTCCACTTCAAATTTGCAAGTTTTTTATTGCCTTCCTTTTTTTTCTTTCTCACTAAACCAATGATTGTCCAAAAAACCGAGAGAGAGAGAGAGAGAGAGATAGAGAGAGAGAGAGAGGGAGAAGAAGATGATGATGATCGACACCAACAACAAAGAGGTTTACTTTTTGTTATTATGTTTTGATGTTGTTTATTTTACTGGTTGTTGTTGTTTATCTCTCCACCATGCAAATGAAAAAATGTGCTTGACATAACATACACCATGTAGACAGATATCTCATGGATGCATCAAACTGTTCCTTTAGTCACATGCCTTGCATGCATGGTGAAGGTAATGAGGAGACAATGAGGAAGAAGAAAAGGTGATAATAGGTGAAATCTATCTAGGAGCTTTTTTATCTCATCTTTCCATTTGAATTTGTTGAAATATAGACATCTAACTCAAAACCAATTGACAATGAATGAAGGAATCCATTTATATATAACTACAAGTCTTAGTCTTCATTTTTTCAATGTGGGACTATTCTAACACTCCCCCTCACTTGTGAGCCTGTAGCCTATTTTAGGTCCAACAAATGTCTCTTTTAAACATAGGTAGATGTGTGTGGACTTGCGTCCGTTTGGACCTCTTTTGACTCTAATACTGTGTTGAAATATGGACATCCAATTCAAAACTAATTGACATAAGTAGATGAGTTCATCTATATATAACTACAAGTCTTAGTCCTCACTTTTTCAATGTGGGACTATTCCAATAGAATTGAAAGTTTCATCTTATTGGAATGAGAGAAAGATTGTTATTATTCACTAATGAGCACGAAAGTACATATAAATAGAGTTTATCTAACACCTTAAGATAAATAGATATCTAATAACCCGTCTAACTAATAAGACTCTAATACTTAATATAACTTTACCTCCCCTTTAAGTTAAAGTTCATATATTTATCATGCCCAACTTAGTACATAGAGTCCTAAATACACCTACACTCAAACTTTTAGTGAAGATGTCAGCTAACTACTTTGAAAAATGAATGTAAGGTGTAGAGATAACTCTGACTAGATCACCAATAGGGCAACTAAACTGCTACTCCAACATGTGTGAACCTGGTAAATCCACACACCAACAAGGATGAACAAGTCTAGGGCAGTCTTGGACATAGATTTGAACAACAACGTAACTGCCAACATTATTGTTCAATCAAAAATGAAGGAAAGCAAAGAGTCAATTAGCAGTTTGGGGGCAATTACAAGCCCTACTAGTGGCTAAAGGGAGGGAAAAAGAGACGAGAGAAGGTGGTAGGATAAGACGAAGGTATCAGATAAGGATCAGACGATAATAGGAGTTGTCAACCCGACCAACTGTTATGGTGGAATCCAAGACTGGTGGTGGTGATGCCAGCTAGGGCTAGTAAAGTGGCAGTGGACTATAAAGGAACTGTCAACAATGGAGAGACTCCTTAGCCTACTGTCCTTTAGCAGCTAGGATTAGGTCCTAGATTTTCCCTCGGTGTTCTACTACCATAGATTTTCCCTTGGTGTTCTAGTACCATGTTGGAATGAGAGAAAGATTATTATTATTTACTAATAAACATGAGAGTATATAAATAACGTCATCCTAAGTTAAATGGATATCCAAATAAGTTGTCTAACTAATAAGACTAATACATAAAATAACTCTGACACATCGTAAAGTGAATGTTTTTAGAATTGTTTTTCTTTATGAGGTAGGATTGTTTAGTTAAATAGGAAAGAGAGATGTTTGTTGTTTTTCTTAACTAACCCTTAGAAATGAAGCTTTCATCTCAAAGTGAAGGTTTTTACAATTGCTTTTTTCTTTATTAGAGTATGGTTGCTTGGTAAAATGAGTAAGAGAGGAGTTTTATTGTTTTCGTGTAGAAAATCATTTTTTAGTTTCCTATATTGTTGTTTTTTTTTTTTGAAATAAAAGGCTTTTTTGTCAAGGTCATGGTTTTCTTGATATATTACACTCATTTACAATAATTTGATACATGGTACATTTATTTATTCCTATATTAATTATGTTCTTTTCTATTATTTTGTATAGGATGGAGGACGTTGGCACATCAACATACTAATATACCAACATTGCAAAAATCAATTACAATAGAAACAAGGTATATAAAGTGGTATACCTAATTTACGGTTATTATTTGTTTGAATCCCAATAGAATTATTTAAAAAACACATAATAGGTAAAATAATTTTTTAAATGTTAATTAATGATAACGAATTCCAACTTTAGTTTTGTGCACGAAACGGAAATGTGTGTAGATTGATCATGTACCAATAGTTACTCTTCCCTTCCCATTAAAAACAAATTATGTATGTGTATGAAAGATTTCTAGATTTTGACATATGTTATTTTTACCTATTCTCAATATAGAATAGAGGGCATTAATATTTAAAAAACAGCATAACACCAAGGTACTATAGTGTAGTAATTTAGTTTCACACTAATATTTTCTTAAATTCAAAAACACTTCTCTTTTGTATTTTTTGATCTTAAAACTTTAATTAATTTTTTTATCCATTGTTTTCCTATGTGATATATCGTTTTTTCAAAAAGTATTTAATTTGTGAACTTCTCTTTTGTAGATATCGTAAGAGGAAAATTTGTGTTTCCTCATCTAACATGTACTATGCATAATATGTCATGTAAATTTTTTAAATTTTTTCTTTCTTATTTTGATATTAGCACTTTTATTGTGAAACCATATATTCATTTTGCAAATGTTAGTTTAGAACAAATATTTTTTTAATAACTTAAGGTAGAACTTTATTGTTCTTCCAATGTTGTAATATATATTAATTAATTATGTATTGACAAATTACTTCCACATTATACCTAGGAAATACAAACAAAAAATAATAATTATTAAAATGATATTTTATTATATATTTTGTGTTGAAATAATCCAACATTAGAAAAGGTGAGGTCTAAACTTGTGATTAGTGGTTATATATAAAAATCGACCTCTCCATTTAGTCAATCAGTTTTTAGTTAAATATTTATATTTCAACATGATATCGAAGCTACAAGATGCCTAAATAGGTCTAAGTCTACATACATCTATTCATGTCAAGAAAAGACACTTGTAAAACCTAAAAGAATCTACATGTGAGAGAGAATGTTCAAATAGTCTCCCATTACAGAAAATAAAGACTGAACTTGTGGTTGTATAAAGATAAATCCCTTTACTTAAAGTCAATTGCTTTTGAATTAGATGTCCATATTTCAATATTTAACATAATAGGTTATGACTAAATGTGCTTTCTTATTGTTTGTATTCCAATCCTTTCATTTTTCTCATGATTAATCTTATCAATTTTGAACATGAAATGCTTTTCAATTTCATTGTTTTCATCTTTTTTTTCACATTTTTATATATTATTAGATGTTTTCACAACTTAGTCTATTATTTATTTATCCCAATGTCTTTTTCTTGTTTATTTATTTGTTTATCCCGATGTCTTTTTTCTTTCACCATACATTGCACGTAGGGGCGCAAATAAACATGCAATTTATATCATTTTTCTAATGATATGGATTATTCATATTTGTCTCAAACAAATATAGATACAAATATAGATTTCATTTTTCAAATCTTTTATAATATCCAATTTATATTGGCCATTGTATTAAATCCATATCACACAGATATATTCTTTGATTTGATTGTAACGTCTGTATCGTATCCATATCTATATCCAATTTTTAAGGATATAGATATTCATTTTTCATATCTAGATAATATTCGTGTCCGTACTTTAAAAATGGATATGGATATAGTAACACCTATATCCATACCGTATCCGATCCCACTAAACTTGTAAGGACCTAAATATGTTTAATCTAACAAAGGAAACAACCTTAGAAATCAATGGAGAGAAAGGACACATGCTTGTTGATGACCACATCATGGGAAAAGCATGATGGTTATTGTTGTCAATGCATGACTTGCCAATTCCCAAGAAATTGACATAATGAAAGGAAATATTTCAATTGTCATTAAATCAATAACATTTAAAAAACGAAGATGAACTTAAACAAGGATATTTGAGCTTGCTTCATATGAAAAATTTTCCCTTTTTATACTAATAGTGATAATCCTTTTAAATTTTAAATTTTGAAGTTGGGTGTGGTTCCCTAACCCATAGGCCATGACCATGGGACTGACTATAAGCCAAAACTAAATATCTAACCCATAAACCATGATCATGGGTCTGACCATACGCCAAAACTATGAAATATCTAACCCATCAACCATGACCATGGGTCTGACTATAAGCCAAAACTATGGAATATCCAACCCATAGACCATGACCATGGGTCTGTCTATAAGCCAAATCTATGAAATATCCAGATCAAAACTACTCACCATGCATGTATTGCATAGAGCTAAAGAAAAAAAGTGAAAACAAGGTGGCGGATAAAGAACAATTCATATACCAATCCAGAACAAGAGATAAAGTAAGATGACAATGGACCTGCAGCATTTGTCACAAAAGAACTTATCCTCAGCATTCAAAGTCTCTGTTGAACTGAAGTTTTTTAGGCAACTTGTAATGGAACTGTTTTGTTCAATATCAAGGCTCAGATCCAAAAAAGTTTCATCCCTGGCTGTCACTGTTTCACAGCGTAAGCACCTTGTTTCATTTGTTAATATGCCCTGCACATGAACAAATCAAAAACTACAATCACTACATAATCAATTGATTCAGGTTTAGCATGTGGCTTGGTAAAATTGCACGGATTGAAAGAACTGGGCTTCAGACCCATGGTACCAATCGGTACCATCAGCCAGTGATAGAGTGAATCACACCACCTTCACAGTGAGACGGAAATTTCACACAGCATCAAGCCAAGAGCGCTACAATATGAAGAGCTAAATAGATGTAAAACAAAAACTAGATAGAGTTAGTGTGACTGACCTGAAAATTTTTGTGAACCCAGGTAACAAGTGGCTCCTGTTTAATACCATTGGCTAAAGGATAACATGGTCCATTTCCCATCTTTCCAGATTGTGAAGAAGAAGCTTCAGGGGAATCTTTTGCAGCATTAGACTCTCTCTCAAGGATGTCAACAAGTTCATTCAGCAGGAAGTTCAAGAATTCGTGTGCATCCTACAAAAAAGTCAAAAGATAATGAAGCTCCACGGAGATACTCTTTAATGCTGGATATCAACAGAAAATGTACATATTGTGGGTGTGAGCATCTGTTTTGCTTACAAAACATATGAACAACAGCAGAGAAACAATTTCCTTTACTCTTCAAAGAAGGATTCTATGCTCAAAGATGTATTATTAAGGTAATCACATATGAGATCAATGTTAAACGATGATAAATGTATGACCTTTGACCAAGTAGCCGATGGATTCCAGAGTATGCTTCCATACTTTTCCAGCAACACAAATACCAAGATCAATGTCTAATTGGCTCTACTACTTTTCCAGCTACACAAATACCAAGATCAATGTCTAATGCGGTCTACACTACTTTTCCAGTTGATGATCTTTGACCAAGTAGCTGACGGATGATGCTTGTTTTGAATGACAATCATCCAATCATTTCCTTAAAAAAAATGTCTTATTGGCTCTACAAGATGTTATCACCATCTAACTTGCATGTCAGTATTTGCCTTTTATGCTACGACTGATCAGAATCATGATCACATTACCTGGTGCATGTAACTGCGGAAAAGCTCATTCTGTTTCTTCACTCTCTGTACAAAACGCTTTGGAGCAATTGTACCAGTTTTCTTCTTTTGAGAACTGATCTGCAAATAGAAAACCAAATTAGTCCTGTCAACAAATGTCACAAGTAGATGAAATTTTCTGGATCAACTAAAGCCAGATATCCATAGAACTGTCTGGGAATAAAATGGGAGTGATACATGGTGAGTTGGTGACAAGCACAAGTGAGATGCAACTCTCGTGCAATGTCAGTATGTCATATAAAGAAAGATTTTTAATTTCTTGAGTCCTACTGTCCTACTGGTTGGTACAAGAGATTAAGCACAAACCATCATGATCTTGAGGAACACCATATAGCCAACAGAGAACATGTTAAACATCAAATCAAAAATTCTGTGCATGAATTTGACATCTAGTGTTGCGTCTCCTTTGTATCATATTTACTCAATAAGGAATCAGCAATGACAATCCAATTAAAATAATCTAGTTTGGCAACTGATGTTAAGTTTTTTTCTGAATTATTGAATGTTAAAAGGATCCTATCTGTTGTATCCATACTAGCATGAAAGAGATTTATATGTACCATGGTGCCTTGATGAATAATGCAACGCAACATACAAGTTAAATACATTTTTTTTCAGCAGTCAAAAAGAGAAATTTTCATTAAAATAAAGAGTAACAAAACATAAAAACAAAGAGAAACACAAAGCTCTTTATCAAGGTGAAAATGAGCACTCTATCCTAGAAAAACAGTAACTAATCAACAACAGCACCAAGACGTCCACATCCTATTACTCAATCAGCAAACAAAATATTCAGCCACGTCAAAATCACTTCATCCGTATCAACAACACATGCATACGGAGACGACCATCTAATTAGTATCCGGCAAACTGTCTCCACTTCTTTGCTAGAATCAGTGCAGTATCCATGGAAAATCCTTCAATTCCTCTCAAGCCACTGGAACCACCATATAGCATAAGGTAGCATCTTCCAAACCCCTCCATTTCCATCCCCCAATTCCCTCTTTACTCGTCCACAAAACCCAAAAGTCTTTGATTTCCAATTGCACATTAGAATTCAAACCAATTAGGTTCCTCCAACCTTTCACCGACGAACAACCAAAGAATAAGTGCCACCAATTTTCTTCACTGCTAAAGCAAAAGAAGCATCTACTTGCTAGCTGATACCCATGCCTTTTCAACACCACCTCAGTCAGAACACCTCCGTGTAGCATTTGCCATGCAAAAAACTGAATTTTCATTGGAATGTGGCTATTCCAGATATATTTTGTGTGCTTGAGAAAAAGTGTCATTCTTATCCAACCACCATATGATAGATTTTTGCATCACGAAGATCCCTCCTAAATTGAACATCCCCTACTATCCCTGCCTCAAAAAGCTCAAAGCACTCTAAAGATCCTCACCAAAGGAAAAGCTGCAACACGAAACAAAGAAGGAAAAGAGTATTTAAGTGCAATCTCCCCCACCCATTTATCCTCGGAGAATCTAACCCAACCCCCTCCACCCATCTACACGCATATCCTATACCTCATTACTTCTTCTGCCTCAAATATGCCCTCCATATCCAAGACATCTACCCACATGCAACCCCACCACACTCAAAAATCTGCCTCTATACCACTTTCCAAGAATGATTTTTTGCCACTAAAAGGAGCCCCCTTCCCTACCTTGACTTAGCCGCCAAATACACTTACCTAATAAAGCCAGGTTTAATGAGCAGAAATCACTCAACCCATACACTTACTAATAAAGCCAAGTTGAATGAGCAGAAATCACGCAACCCATACACTTACTAATAAAGCCAGGTTGAATAAGCAGAAATCACCTTCTTTTCTAGATTGACAAACCTTATTCCATGCCACCATACGAAAATCAGCAGATCCCTTGTCCTTTCACCACAAAATGTGACTCATGATCCTTTCCAATTTATTAGCAATTGATATTGGGATACAAGACATCAAGAGATAGTAGATAGGCATATAGACAAGACAAAGGAGATCAAAGTGACTTTCCTGCCAAACGACAGAAATTTGCAAACCCAACCAATAATCATCTTTCAAATCTCTTGATCCCAATCACAGACCTTGAGACCCCTACCGGACAAAGGAAGGCCTAGGTATTTAAACGGACAAGATTCTACCTTACAGCCCAAAAAATCTGCCTCATCCTGCACCAAGTGCACATTAGCACAAACCCCTTTAACGGTATGTTTATGAAAATTAACCTTTAAGCCAGTGATCACTAGTGAAATACATGTTAAAGTGACTAAGACAGCCAAGGGACCCACTCAAGAGCCTTGTCTGCTATGTTCTATGATCTATCTAGGTATAGGCAAAGCAACAACATCAAAGTTTGGGACATCAAGTATTCAAGAAAAGAATGGGATTGAACATATCCATGAAGGGATATTTGGATATCAAGCTTAAGAGCTAGAATCCTGGTGCATCAGCACCCAAGAAAATTCAAATACTAGCCTTTCAGGGAATAAAGCCTTGTCTGGGTGTCTTTGGGGCTTAATACTGATTATTGGCTGTATAGTACTGTTCACTGATGATACTTGGCTGATACAGCGAATGTAACTTCCACTCACCTGTCATCAAATTTTGATGGACAGTTGTTCTTAATTTTTATTTAAAAGGTTAACTAATCATCATCAGTTAAGCAACATTTTTCAGTTTTCACACAGACTATAATCTGCATTACATGTCATGGATCCAAAGTGATTTGATCACAGCATTATTAGGGGATAGAAGCTGGTTATCTCTTCTGTAAGCAGCACAAAAAAATCCACCACAGTATGCTCGAAATCTTTCTTATAGCCTTCAAACCTGTTAGAGTATATTGTACAGTGTTCACAAATGACAACTATTCTTTCCTTTGTTTTACATTCCTATTTTATGTATTTCTTACTCTCCAAGTCTAGCCTTGTAGATCTCATTGTAGTCTCCTTGTATATTCATGCCTATGAGCCTGTAAGGTTTGTCCTCTTTAGCAATATAATAACAATGACTAGTTATTCACCTTCTACCAAAACCATCCTATTGTTCATAAAAGAAATAACTTCTTAAGTAGTGATAAGTTCTCATGAGTAAAACTCAAGGATGTGGTTGGTGAGGAAGGAAATGACTCTCATCTCAATGAGAGTCAAATCTTGTGTTCCTGGTTGGCCTAGAAATAGAATTACCTCCCTTCATGATGGAGGCTCAGTTTTTTACACTTCTATCCATCAAAAGAAATGTTCCTTGGACACAAGAGTCCTGTGAAAAATGAATAATGTTTACCATCTTGAAAATTGATTTAGGCCCCCCTTGAAATTAAACTGATTTTCTGCAACTCCTGCTTCCAAGTGCATACCATGAAGGAGAGTTATACATTACAGTGCAATCTTTCTTGCTCGTCTTCTTCTTATACATTTCTACTTGTCTCAATTCTTCAAAGGCTAAATTCTACAAGATAATGAATGCAAAATAACCCAAAAAACACAAGATAGCAAATCATAAAGCTGAGATAAGGAAGTTGCAAGGGCTTCCTGGTGATGACACCGAATAACAAAATGGCAAACAATGTTTCAAGAGAGTTGTTTCAGTTACATTGCAAGTATGCCATCATCACAAAATTTTAATGCAACAAACTAAAATTAATTGTTTTGGAATTTCAGCTACATTGCAAAGTCGTTTTTCTGATTAATATATTACCTGTGTGAACAGATCCGCCAAGCACGTCAAAATATTATCTTCAGCATCTGTAGGGTTCTTATTATGTGCATAATATTCAAGCAACTGCTCACGGAAAGGAACACAGAAATAAAGAGCCTGTCCATGAATAAGATACAAATACATAATTAGATCTAAAATGAAGAAGCAAACAAGAAAAACAATAGACATAGATACTGAAATGCAGCAAATAAACTTGTCAAGTGAATCAGACCCATCACTTATAAAGAAAACTCAGAGCTAAGAAGTGTTCACTCTCCAAAATGACTTGAGATACAGTTTCTCTGGTTCATATAAGGAAAACTGTTTATCAATAACTTTAATAAATCTCAAAGCAGCAATCTCTTGTCCTATGGAGCACAGATGCTATAAGAACCATCACTTTTTTTTTGCAATGTATCCATGTTGGATAGTTATATTGGCTTGTCTCTTTTGGATACCTATCATGCAAACCAACCAAGTTGAAGGATGATTCTTCACACATCAAAGGATGATCAGATCATAGGGAGTGTTTAAAGGGTCAATTTGTAGAAATTCAGTTGGTAAAATTGAATAGGCTTTGATGCATGACAGCATCTATGAGTCAATGACCAGTCAATTAAATTGTAGATTTTTATTTTGCAGTATAACTATTGGCTTGTGTTAAGTTAATTGTCTAATTAGTTAGTAGTTAGATGGGTTAATGGATCTTATATATATATATATATATCTATACCTTGTACTCTTTGATTTGATAGAGCAATTAGGTTTTTATTTTTTCCACATGGTGCCAAAGCATTAGGGTTTTTATCCTAGAACACCAGCCTCTACAACAGTAGTTGCCACTACTACCACTGGGCACCAGAGACGATGTTGAACGGTCCGTCAAAAACTACAGTGGCTGATCTCTTCTCCTCTGTCTTCCTTTGCCGCCATTTTGCGTTGAAGCATCTTCCTTTGTTGTCGTTCCGTTAGTTGGCTAGGGTGTTGTGGAAACCCTAAAGGAGTGTTGATTTTTGTTCGTATGTGGTAAACTTCTAATGGATTTGTTCATATGTTGAGGTTCATTTGTTCGTATGTGTTAGTTCATAGTTTGAGGTTGTGATCATATAAGAGATTTGTTCATTGTTTATTGGGTTTAATGGCATCATCTTCGTTTACCCTTAATCTCCATATGTTTGTTGGGACCACCCTCAAATTGAATGATTTGAATTATCTTTTACAGTCACAATCCTTCAAAGTATTTCTTGGAGCACAAAACAAATTGTCCATTATTGAGAAGGACCTTGTTGATGCCAAAGATGCAACTTATGATACATATGTGCAGAATGATTAATGTGTGAGATCATCGTAGATAAACAGTATAGAGGCACAAATTAATTCTAATGTCAAGTTTTTGTCCACCACCAAGGAGATCTTGGATGCTGACATATTCTAATAAAGACAATGTATCGAGGGTGTATAAGTTATATGAACAGATCTTCAACTTTCAACTAGGAGACCGTTCACTTAGTACTTTGCAACTCTCAAAAGTATATGAGATGAGTTAGCAACCACTCTAAATATTCAGAAACAAAAGAAGCTAAGAGAAGAATTTCAAGTGGCCAAGCTATTGTATGTAGCTAATTACTTGCTGAAAACTTTGTTCCAATGCTACACAATATGTTTTTGAGACTCCTGCAAGTTTCACAACCCTCTGAATCAACCACCACACCAATTGCAGCCCTAGAAAGTACTACAATGATTGTTGGTCATGGTGGCTTCAATGGACGTGGTGAATGGTTTACATGCACATTTTGTAATCATGTAGGCCACATTGTTGATCTTTACTAGGACAACCAAGATAAACCAAATAAATTCAGGTGCATCTTCCCATATAACAGGTAACCGATATTTGTTTTCCTTGCTTGAAACTTCTCGTGTTCATTGACCCGTTATTGTTGCAAATGATTCTAGTTCTGTTGTCTCTAATACAGCATGGTTCATCCCTCCACCATACCACATCTCCAATTATTCGTGCATTATGGCCACAAGTGTCTCTTCTTCAGAGGCATCGTCGTTTGGATCATCCATATGTTGAAAAGCTCAACAAGATTATGTCAATTAGCTCATCAATGTCATTGTTTCAATGTAAAGCTTGTCAATTAGGTAAACATTATAGGTTGTCTTTCCTTTGAGTTAATCCATAGTGATAATTAGGGGTCATGTCGATTTCAGTCTGTATTTAATTTTCAATATTTCATTATATTTATAGAAGGGTATTCTAGAATGACTTGGCTTCTTAAGGATAAATCTTAAGTTTCTTCTGTATTTTAAAATTTTTGTAATGAAATACAATGTTAGTTTTCTTCTACCATTCATTGCTTTCGTACTAATAATGCCTTAGAATTTATGTCTAAAAAAATTCTTCTAATAGCATTATACATTAAACATTGTGTCCTCATACCATTCAACTAAATGATGTGGTTGAGAGAACATTACGCCATATTTTAGACGTTGCCCATACTTCAATGTTTCATGCACATATTCCTAAACTTTATTAGGGTGATTTTATTCTTAAAACTTGTTATCTTATTAATAGGATACCTTCTCCTATTATTGACAACCGTATTTCAATTAGTTACTTGTCTCATGATGTCATCTAATTTCATGTCACCTTGAATTTTTGTTGTGCTTCTTTTATGCATGTTTTAGGGACAAACGTAGATAAATTGTCACCACATGCAATAAAGTGCATATTTTTAGGATATTCTCACACTAAAAAAGGTTATCATTGTTATGATCCTATCACTCATAAACAATATGTAAGTGCTAATGTTCCCTTTTTCGAGGACAAACCTCATTTCTTTTCTAAGGGTAGTGATCTTGCTTAGGACATTTTTATTATTCCTCTTCCTATACCTGTTGTTCCTAGTACATCAATGATTACTTCTAATGCACTAGTTGTTCCTCGCATTCCTTTGCAGGTTTACTCCAAACATAGTCGTCAACCACTAATCTCATATGCCCCACCACCTCAAACATCTAATGAAGGTTCTAAAGATTCTTCTATTACTGTCCAAAAAGGTACCAATTCTTGTACACAACATCATATCTCCAATCATGTGTTTCTTGATAATGTTTCCTCTTTCATTTGCCAATTTGCCCTTGCTTTGTATTATTTCTCTATTCCCAAAACATATGAAAAGACCAATTAAAACCCTACTTGGTGTCATACAATGGACAATAAATGTCTTACATGACATCATTTCATTTTGTAGCTATATGGTCTTTAAACGGATTGACTTTAAACAACCATTTAAACAAGCATAGACCGTTTAAATAGCCGTTTTTTGAGTAAAAAACTAGCATTTTTGCGATGATGTTGACTTGTTATCGATAGCATAATTTGATAATCTAGGTATTTAGTTGCTTACTTATGCTTGTTACTTATTTAATTATTTAATTATATTTTTAGATTAAATTATTTGTAGTTGAATGGTAATTATACACTTACAGTTGGATGATAATTACACGTCTAAGTTATGTATTTGGAATTAAATTACTTGTATTTGTATGATAAATTTATATATTGGGATTTTTTTTATGATGTTATTAGTTGCATGCATGTCATTCATTTATTTTTATTAGTTTCGATCATTTTTTCATTAGACGCCCATTTAAACCTATGTTTTGTTTCAAAAAAAAATGTTTAAAAGCTCAATCCGTATAAAGGCCATTTTTTGTTTTGAAAACATTAGCTCAACTTGAGGATAAGTGTTAAGTTAATTGTTTTATTAATTAGTTAGATGGATTAATGGATCTTATAGATCTATGTATCCTACACAGTCTATATATATATATATGCCTTGTACTCTTTGATTGAATAGAGCAATTACGTTATTCCTCTGCACAGCTTTGATACGTGACAACATCTATGAGTCAACAACCAGTAAATTAACTTGTAGATTTTTATTTTGCAATATAAATGTCCTAGATCATTTATGACTCAATGACCAGTCAATTAACTTGTAGATTTTTATTTTGCAGTATAAATGTTGGCTATGATACATGACAACATCTATGACTCAATGACCAGCCAATTAACTTGTAGATCTTTATTTTGCAGTACAAATATAATCCAGAAAAAAGGGTAATGTCCTAGATCATCACTATTTACTGATTCTAGTACTTCTTATGTTCTTTCTTTATATTATATGGTCAAGATCATTATTGAATGTGCATATCTATATAAAAGTGTGCATATGTTCCACATCTGTAGTTAACATCCATGCTTCATAATAGAAGAGTGAGCCAAGTATACTTAATGATGAACTAATTCAGTGCTTTACGTGATTATAATTCTTTACTAATATAGAAATCTAACAAAACTAATATACTTTTTTGTAAAGTTGGTCTAGATCACCACTGGTTTATATAAGAATGCCTTGAGCTAAAGGTCCCAATGTTTTTTCAGAGCAGTGTTAAAGGTCCCAGTATTGTGCATTATAATCTCATTACTTGAGGAGATAAGTATATTTTATTTGATTATGAACATTAATGTAATTTTATTAAAAAAAGGCTACAGAGAGAACAAAAAATATCAATAAAAATGAAGATTTATGCACTATCCAATCATCAAAATGGTGTAAACATAGAGAACAAAAGTATCAATAAAAAAGAATTATCGTTCAAAGCATCATTCAAGTATGATGCCTGTTCATAAGAGTAGTTATTACACATTCACAAGTAATCAGGTGCAACTTTAGAAAAGGAACTCGAAAGAGAAAAAAGAGAGGAAATTTTAGTCTGGTTCCCATGCCAATTCACAATCCATTTTCTCCTGTGTCATACCATATCATATGATCATGTCCAAACTGTGTTTGTGGAAAAAGAAAGATACATGCACGGGAACAAAAATACGAGCTGCATCCCATCTGACAAGTTTGGGAGAGCTTACATGAGTTAAAAACTAGCAAGACAGTAACTCCAAAGAGGATGCATTGTGCATTATACATGATCATTAATGTTGTTGTTTTGTGTGTTAAAACATTTATTAGTTATAGCCTTATGTTGCAGGCACAGATCAATACAACTAACTATGCAAGAAACACAATAACATGATAAAAGAGGCATCTAGGTAAAAATAAAATTTTATAGAGATTAAGGAGAAATTTTACTCATGTATGGCAAAAAACTCTTTCTGATGTAAAAGAAACCATCAATATGCTATGTTAGGGTGTTATTAAATACTTATGCTTAAAGCATTATTCCAGCCCATAGTACAGAGCAGCTGAACCACTCTCAAGTAAAGCAAGAAATAGTCAAACTGCATGCACTCACAACCAATTGTAGAAGCACCACCATTGGAATGTCTCTTTGTCTACTCGTAAATGGACCAAAGAGTCAAGCTTCCACCCTCTTGAAGTTGCAAGAACATCCTCCTTGTTGTCCTCCAAGGAGTCGTAGCTCTACAGAGTCATAGACCAAAAACCTCTCTCAAACCTGTTGATTTCTCATGATTTGAGTGATGAGCATGTCCCTCCTATATAGTGATTATCTTCCTAATTCAGATAAGATCAGATTCATTGTAACTAGTATCTTATGGAAAAGCCACTGCAATAAACATATAAATGATAGAAATATGAGCTATTGGAGAATAGGGATGCCTTCTACGTGAAACCCTTGGAAACCAGTGAAGCCTCGAACTTGTCCATTGAACCAGCTGCCAACATATTCTTCTTAAAGACACATTTGTAGTCAATTGGTTTTGAGCCTTCAGATAAATCCACCAACACACAAGTGTCATTAACCATGATCAAGTTATACTCATCTTAGATTGCATCTTCCCAGACTACTTCATCTCTAGACAGTATTACTTCCTTGAAGCTTTGTAGATCCCCTTCTATGATATAAGAGGCAAAATCAGGTCTGAAGTTTTCTCCTTCCTCGCTTGCTTCATTGGTGGTACCTCCACTTTGGGCATGACCACCTTCTAGATCCTCGTTCTCTCTCACAAAAAGGTTTTCTAGAAGATCATGCAACAGGATGCTCTTATCTTTGATAAACTTCTCCTCAAAGTACTCTACATCCTGAGCTATATGATGGAATTTGTTTCCAAAATTGTCAATGTGCTTTATTTGGGGGTTATCAAACACCAATGTATAAAGCATTATTTGACCTCTATAGTATAATGAATTATAACCAAACTACTCCTAGGTACCAACAATGAAGAGTTGTAATGCATGTAATCGCAACCAACTACAGAAGAACTACTCATGGAACAACTCCCAATCTACTCCTCGTATATGGACCACAAAGCCGAACATTGATCCTCTTGAAGCCGCCCAAGCAGCCTTCTTCTCATCCTCCAAGAATCCACATGTCTATGGAGTCACACAAAAGAGCCCTCATGAGATCTCACTCTCTGATTTATTGATTTCTCACAATTTGAGAGATGGGTTTTTCCCTCCCTATATAGACAAGATAAGGTAGTTATCTCTTTAATTCGGATGTACCAGTCCTTACTCCTTAGGCACACATAAGTGAGACACAAAAATTCATTGTGGAAGGAAACATGAAAATTTAAGTCATTCATTATAGTTCCTTATTTCCCATGTGTAGAATAGTCATAGATGTGGTTGTTGGTCTCTGATTGATTTCTTTACTTCCAACAATGAAACAATAAACAGAATGAGAAAAAAGGAGTAGCCATGAGCAAGGTAAACATAATTGGTTATGATATCCAGAGTAGAAGTAAAGCAACCCAATATCAAAGAGCATTCATCTAGCTGCTGCATGGCAACAGAAGCAGCCCACGTTCATCAGACACATAATAAATGTTTGAAAAGAAATCAAATTTTGCAAAACCACACCAAGAGGATAAACCATTACCCGTACAAGAGTAGCTTACTCAAACATATCTCACTTAACCATTAACCATCAATCTCTCCGTGGAACACAACATCATACAACACAACCATTATCAGAAAAAAAAAAAAAAAAAACAGTTCTTTGCTCAAAGCAGCAAGAAGAAGAAGAAGCAAGCAACTGACCTGCAGGACGCTGTTGCAGTAGCAAGTGTTGCCGAAGTTCTCGAGGCCAAAGTACCTCTCCCCTTCGGGGAACTGGTCTCCGAGAGCCTTCTCGAGTTTGGAACCCGCGGCTCCCATTACCATCCACCTCCTCCCTCCCCTCCCCCTCCCCACCGCCCCCACCCCGCCGAATCGAATCCAATCCACGGAAACAAAACCCTAACACCACCCGCCTCTCGTCTCCCGCTAGGGTTTCGAGAGCTCATTCATTCCTCCTCCTCCCCCTCCTCCTCCTCCTCCTCCAATTGACAAGACACAGCGGGTGGGTAAAATTCGAGAAGAAGGTGAAGGAGGTGGAGAGATAAAGCGATGAAATTGGTGGTGGTGGCGATTTGGGCTGATCTGCCGGTGGTTCTTGATCTTTCTCCTTTTTCTGTTGACTCTCTCTCTCTCTCTCTCTCTCACTCTCTCTCTCCTGGACCCAGACAGAGAGAGAATCCCCGCGCATGTGCGGCATCTCCGAGCCGTTTCTCCCTTTTTGCCATTTTTTCTTTCTTCCGTCCTTTTTTGTTTTTGTTATCATCCATTTGGATCTAGTTAGTAATAATGGGATACAGAGGTTTGCTTTAACCACGAGTGGATAACGTTCGGTAATCAGCAGGCATTCAGCCCATCTTCTAGTAATAATTGAATGATATGTCCGGATTTTATATTTGCATTAAAACTCGTAGCTTTTTCGTATTTATTTTTTTATAATGGAAATTTTTTAATAAATGAACCCAATCCAACCTCCCAAACATGGGCGTATCGCATCCATGTATATATGTGAGGGGTGTGTGATTGTCCACAGTGAACTTCTATAAAGAATTCCTTTGGTATGTGTATATGGTTCCAAGAAGGTTGTATTATATTCTTGTTATTTATACTAGTTAGCTTCTTGCTTATGTTGATTTGCATATTAATATATACATTTTCATTGATTTTGACATTTATTGCATGGTGCCATGATACACGCTCACACCTGATCAAGCCCCTACTGTATTATATCATCATACTCCTGTTCTCTATGCATAATTTGATGATTTATTTTGTGATCCAAATAAATTGTGCTTGTTAATTTGGTTTAGAAGTTGCATTTACGTATGAGCTTAAATTGTTTGATTTTCTGATTTCTATGCATTTAATGGTGATATCAATTGAGTTATCAAGATAAACATGAAAATGCTACAAGAATAAATTAAAAACCTAGAATTGATATATTAAGAAACACATCAATGAAAAAGGATAAAAAAAGTTCAAAAGACTCACGATCAAAGATGTCCTAAAAAGAGTGTGTTTTGCATCGCCAACCCAATTTCATTGACTAAAACAATTTCACATGCCTACCAGACAAGCTTAAAATTTTGAATTTTAATGGATATCAAAAACTTTTAATTTTGATCATGGTTGATGAAATTTATAACTATAAATAAATAATTATAACTACTAATCGGTACATTTTTAAGAGAAAATACCATGAATATCTTAAAATCTTATTAAAAATTTTCCCTGTTATGATTTCATTTACGAAGTAGAAACCATGTATAACCACGTGTAATTGTCTAAAACCGTTTGAAAGCTTCCCAAGCCTGAATGACATCATTTCATTTGTCTCTTTTAATCATTAGACTGTCGTCTCGATTATGATGAGACCACAAATCTTAATTTATTGTGGGCTTCACGGTGCAGTAACAACTAAAAAAGATGGGTACTATACAGTACATACAGGAATCCCTCACCAAATCATGTAATTTATTGTGGGCTTCACAGTGCAGTAACAACTAAGAAAGATGGGCACTGTACGGTATATGCAGGAATCCCTCACCAAATCATGTCAAACATATTCATGGTAGAGGCAGCAAGAAAGACAGGAACCATTCCACCGAATCGGAATTCCTGATCCTGAACTCAATGTAAATCGAAGTTACAGTATTGCTAGCTTTTGCTTCTGGAGTCATAAAGTTAACTTCCTTTCTATTGATATTTGTTACATAGCATTTCTTATCACATCTACTCTAAATTTTTTTGATAATTGACAGCATTTACGCACAAAATTGATGAAAAAGAATACCTAGGCTACGGACTAGTTCATGCTGAAAAACCTGTGCAGCAAATCAAGATGGTCTGTAGGCCTTCTTCAATGAATGGCTCAGCATTTGCTCTTGTCGTCTTTTTCACTCAGGAGTCAGGAGGGACACCAAATACCCAATCGAGTACATTCAAGTACTTTGATCGAAAAACTTCCCTTTCCTGAGCATAGCAATGCATGATGATGGCCGTTGAAATGCTAAATACAACTACATCGGCACGCTTTAGTTGTGCAGCTTGAGGGCACAATCCAGCTTCTGCCATGCATGTAAAGAAACTCTCCAAGGCTCGTGCAAGGCAATATAATGATATTTCGATCCTTCTGCTCTTCTTTTCGATAGCCAATGCGAGGCCAGTAGGGAGCTGCCAATCAGAAAATATTCAGAACCAGGAATAATCAATCAAAATATAGTTGCAAACAAAAGGAACCAGAGCAACGTTTTCACCGTTCCTATAGCAACCATGGGGATGTTACATCTCTTGAAAATTCTGAAAAGTATACACGTCCACATCCTGGAAATCACATAAAAGACTATTAATAAATACTTCTACAGTCTGGAGTCAATAAAATGAAGAGCTAGCAATGTGATAATATTAATTTTCCCTATCATACATATTTTGCTAGACAGAATCAGTAAACCAACCATGCTGACGAACAGTAAGTAGAAAGAAATAGGCTCGATCTTGCTGTGCCAAGTAAACTCTTCCACAAAATTGTGTATGGCCTGGAAAGTGTTTGAAGATACAAAAATATTAAAAGCATTGAAATTTAAGTAATAAAAGTAACAGTAAAACTATATTAGAAGTAGCATTTTAACTTTACAGCACCATGACGTGAAACAATAAGAAATTACTAGTTTAGTTTCATTTGCCTAAATAGTTAGATGACTAAACAATCACATTAACTATGCTATGTTACAATTAAGTCTTATAATGTATATAATGCCAAGAGAGTTTATTATATCTGCAAGGAGAGAAGCACCTCATCAAATGGTTCCATTAATAAAGGACTTGATAAGACCCAATTATGGGCCTATGACACATCTCACAACAGTAAACTGATGAACCCATAACAAAAGCGTAACAATCTTAAGAGGAATTGTGATGGCTTCAGAACGAAGGAAATGGAAACAGAATTTTTACAAGT
The DNA here is from genome assembly GCA_024699735.1 of Posidonia australis. NCBI lineage: Eukaryota > Viridiplantae > Streptophyta > Magnoliopsida > Alismatales > Posidoniaceae > Posidonia > Posidonia australis. The sequence goes on along the minus strand of JAMKQA010249315.1, from coordinate 719 downwards.
GGACGTTCTAGCAAATCACAATCTTCCAACAGGAACATCCATTCTGATTGCCCTTACAAAGGAATAGAGCTTCCAAAGTGTTCCATTTTTTCACTTTGAAAGATCAGTTAGAATATCAGTAGAGACTTGAGAATATATGGCTGAACTTGATGGATACTAGCACAATATTAAGCTAAACCTGTCTATTGCTCGATTGACTTTCTTTTCTGGTTTATATGTTGACATCAAAAGATGAAACCATTCACATGAGATATCAACATTTCAATTTAGTTAGCTTCCCTTTCACAGTCCCATATCAGCAAGCAAAATAGATTTGTAAAGTCCATGCTTGTATAGATAAATAAACTAGCCAAGAATACCTTTTGAGAAGATCCTGACGATGCACTATTAGGGCAGGAAACAAATATACAGGAAGATAAACAGGTAATGCTCTTTGATAGGCTTGGAGGAGAAAATGCAAAAAATGTCCTGTACATGTTTGATTTCCATGCACAATCTGCAAGTATATAAAAATAACTGCAGTCAATAGCATTGCTAGGTTGTAATACCTTCTCGGACAATATGTATCAGTAGTGAGACCAAATCTAATTTAATAGAAAAATCATTCTACAAGTGAAAGACAAAGTAAAAGGTAGAGTAGTAAATAAAAACGTCCACTTCAGAAATAGATGACCAAGCTCTAAGTTCAATCAGCTATTCAGCTTATGTAGATTACTAGA
>JAMKQA010249312.1:0-42098 GCA_024699735.1 Posidonia australis | reverse complement strand
TCTGAAGATTTGCACTAAAGAGAATCCAGCAGATATGTTCACCAAAGGCGTTGTGGAGAGTAAGTTCAAGCATTGCTTGGACTTACTAAATGTCTACTATTGCTGCTGACCCTTCGGGGTCTTCTTTTTGGTGTCTCTCTCTTTTTTGTATTTTTTAGGTGGAGGTTGATTCAAGACAAGGTGGAGATTTGTGAATGTATCTTGAATATTTGTATTTGTATAAGGGCATTTTTGTCATGGATGATTAGCCACTATATAAGGCCATCCAATGCTCTTATTAGTGTTGGCTCTTTTGTGAGACAACAGGAGGATTTTGTGTGGAGGCTTTGCAAGTCCTAGAGACGGCATCTCTTTGTTCCTCCTTCTCCTCTCTTTGTACTCCACCATTTGAAGTTAGTAAGCAGCCAAGGAGAGACACCCGTAGACGTACCCGCATTTGGGGAACCACGTAAAATCTTGTTGTTGTGTGGATTGCAATTTTGTTCTCTGTTCTTCCCTTCTATACGTGCCAAATCCACTGAATCCGCTGTGCTTAGACCCCTTAGGGCATAACAAGGTGCTTCTCTTCCACCTCTCATGGCCTCCACGTGCCATTAAAGTATCACTGCAACAAGTAATGTAAAATATACGAGTAGTCATGTAAAATAGGTTAAGTCAGTCCTAGGTCGTCCGATCAGACCTATGTTTTAGCCCGATCTAGTTCAACCCGAGCAAAAGTCGGGCTAGACCAACCCGACCCAGGTCAAGGTGTCGCCCGTGTAGGGCCTAAGGCGTAGCCCCTATCGGGCTGGAAGAATAAGCCCAATTGGGTCCAGTCGAGTCAGACTGAGTTGGTCTGGTTTTTCAAAAAAATAAAAAAGGCCAACATTCATGTGAACGTTGGCTTACCAATGTTAGTTTTTTTTTTCCTTTCCTCTATTCATGATTTTTTCAATAAATACCTTCATTCATCTTCATTTCTCCCACAACTTACTCATTCCTCTTAATTCTCAAATTTCTCAATCTCTCCACACTCTCTTAATTTCTCAAACTCTCTATTACTCTTAAGTCTCAACTCTTCTCACTTATGTGGAATACAAGTTTAGTTCCGAACTCTGGTCTTCATCCACAACATTCTTACAGTACGATCTCCGTCTCCAACGGTCCAACCTCGATGTCCATGCCTCGCCAACAAAAAAAAATTCTTTACTTCTAATACTTCTAATTTCTTTACTTTTAATCCTTTTATTTTTGCGTTTTAGGTTTTTTGGGTCAAGATTTTTTTATCAGCCTTAAAATGGAATATTCTTTTAATGTAGGAAGTCATGATTATGTTCCTGACCTTGATTATAATCTTACCTAGGAGTCAGACTAGCCCACAACAATCCCATAAATACAATCTACAAGTACCAAAAAACCTAGAAAACAAAGCTCATGGGTTTAGGAACATATAACATTAGATCCTATCAATAAAAATAAATGCTATTGTAATTATTCTGGTTTGATATATTTTTCCTAGGGGTGGTGGTATAGATCATATTTCTAGACATTTAACAAAATATATAGCTGCCCATAATAAAGATGATAATACAAATTTAAGGTAATCTAAACTACGTAATGATTCAAGTGGAATAATTAATTTGAAATATAATGTAGAAGAAGCAAAACAAGGTCTAACAAAATTTATAGTATAAGATAAATAACCATTTAATTTTTCTGAAAATAAAAAATTTGAAAGTTGTGTACAAAATTATTTAAACCGATAATTTAAAGGCTATTCTAGGAATACTACTAAAAATATAATTTATAAAATATTTAAAAAAGATAAAGAAATTTTAATTGAAATGTTTTATAGTTTATTATATAAAATATCATTAACTTGTTTGGACAAATTTGAATAATTTTCCTTATTTATGTTTAACTGCACGTTGGATAGACATAGAATGAAATTTGCAAAAAAGATTAATTGCTTTTAAACTTTTTGATCATCTACACATTAGAAAAGCAATAGTAAATATTATATAAGATATTATGAAAGAATTTAAAATATATAATAAAATTAATACAATATCTTTTGATAAAACTTCTAATAATAATGTTGTAGGTGTTGTTAAAACTTGTATTAAATGGTGATTTATTTCATTATAGGTGTTGTTGTTACATTTTAAATTTAATTGTACAAGAATGTATAGATTGCATTAGGTTTTATATAGAAAATATAAAAGCAGTTATTTTATTTATTCAAACATCACCTAATAGATAGAATTTAACATATGATATGTTAACTTCATGTTTACCTTATAGTAACATAATTACAACATATTATAATTCAAAATATAATTATTTATTAAATGATGAAGATTAGCATAATGCTAGTGTAATTCATACAATTTTAGAACCATTTTATACCGTAAGTAATCAATTATCTAGTCAATATTATCTTACTAGTTTTCTAGTTTTAGTTAATTTATTTAATATTACAAATACTTTTCAATAATATAAAAAATCACAAAATTTGAAAATATTATTGAAGTTATGGGAAAAAAATATAATAATTATTGGAATGAACCTCCACTATAGGCATGCTTAGCATTAATCATGAATTCTAGACATAGATTATTTAATTGTATGGTACTTATAGATAATATTTTTAGTAATATGAATGAAAATGAAAAAATAGATGAATATAATAATAAAATTAAGGAAACCTTATATACATTATTTGAAGATTATGTTACAAATTATGGTAAAAGTAATTCTAGTGCACATACATATAGTTTTCTAAGAATACATTGTAGTAGTAGTTCATTTTGGAGTATATTAAATAAGAAAAAAGGAAAATACGTAAAATCAACAACTAGTAATGAATTAGAAAATTATTTAGAATGTAAGTTTATGTTTAGTGATATTAAATTTGATAACTTAGATGTATTAAAATGGTAGTCTAATATTGCCGTTAGGTTTTATATAGTTTCTAAAATGACTAAAGATTTACTAACGATTCCGACGTCTATTATAGCATTGGAGTCTGCATTTTCTATAGGAAAAAGTGTTTTAAGTGATAGAAGATGTAAATTGTCCGAAAAATCTGTAGAAGCCTCTGACTGCTTGAAAGATTAGTACGATACAGTTGATCGTCTATAAAATTTAAATTTAAACGACGAATCAAAAGATGAAGGGACATCAACTTCAACGGACACGGGAGCTTCTACTACTAATTAAAGAATATAAATAGATTTCTTTTGTAATTTTTTTAATATATATTAATGTAATAATTGTAAATGTAAAAATGTAAATTGTTGAATATCTGATGTATTTTTCAAGTCTTTTTATGTATACAGTATACATCAATTATTTAGTAATAACTATTTTTTTTTAATTTATATTAATGTAATAATTGTTAATGTAAAATGTTGAATATCTTTTCAAGTTTTTTTAAATGTATCTATTAATTATTTAATAATAAATAATTTTTTTAATTTAAAAAATTGACCCAATGGACAGACCCACCAGGCCTTACTCAGTCCGGCGCATGGCCCGGTCCAATGACGAGTCATGGACTATGTCAGACTTGGGTAATATAAAATCTAGTCCTACCCGACCTGGTTTAGTTATTTGGACGGGCCAAGCTGGCCCTAGACCTATTAAATGGATCATGTCGTGTACCTATTGTGTCGTGTATAAACGTATATACTATACATATATGTTAAACCCAAACACGATTCATTTAATTATCGTGTATCTAATACTAAAGCGTGTATACACGACATGACCCGTTAAGTACACGTTTAAGTAAATCGTGTTGTTTTGACACAACAATGATCCAATTGACACGAGTACACATTTATTACACAGTTACACGTTTAATACAAGATTACACATTTAGTATATATTTAACATTTATTCGTTTTGTACACGTAGAAAAATCAAAGACAAATCAATAAATCATGAAACCAATCATTTAATAATATTTCACAAGTTTCATTGTTTCATATATTAATATCATAAGTCTACAATATATCATAAACATCCACTATTCAAAATAATGAAAGTTACAATCTATATACATGATTAGTTAACGTGTACTTATCAGGTTTTTTTTACCTTAAATATGAAAACGACCCGTTTAATAATCGTGTCTACCGAATAGATACGATAAGCACACAAAACATGATAAGGGTAAACTCAAATATGGTTATATCATGTCGTGTTATCGTGTCGTGTCAGAAATTGACAGGTCTAATTAGCCTGACTTGGTCTAATTTACATGTCTATATACAAGTCATCTAAGGAAGGTTCTACAGATAAAATTTTTTGGAGGTGTCTTAAATGGAGAGTAACAGTGACTAGATGATAGGTTCTTTTTTCTTACAAGGTTTTTGAGGTTAGGGGTGAGTTAGTCATCTTTGATATGATGGGTTTAGATAACCATTATTTAGGAACAAAGGCATGACGGAGAAAGAAGGTAGTTGACGGTTGGTGTGTACAAGTGCATTTATTGGTTTATGCAAGTAATTTTCGATAGAATGGGGGTATAGTGGATGGCATGGTGTTTAACAAGTGTACTGAGACAAAATTTATTTTCATCAAGAAAAAAGTTTTACATATATGGGCCTACATCAAATTCTATTTCAACCATTGGATGCTACCATTTGAAGGAAAACTAAAACTTCACCTGGTTTAAGCCCTGGTAGGCTTCCAAAATCAAAAACCAATCATGAACCCATGACCTCACCCCGGCCCAATCGGACTCTTTCCAACAGACATCATCTTCTCACGGTACGTTACAAATATCGCAAACACGCACCTAGTTTTGTTATCCAGTTAGATGATTCGGACGTAGCGAGCCGATGGCAGCTGCCACTAACCTCCGCTCCCCCTTCTCCTTCTCCTCCTCTTCTCTACTCGCAAACCCTAAGCCCTCCTGGCCCTTCCTCTTGCTTCCGAACCCTATTGCAGCTTGGTGCCCTTTCCTCTTCACATGCTCCAATTCCTCTTTCTCTGGGGTTTCCTGCGGAAGCAGTGGCGAGGGTTCGGGCCGGAGGTGGGAGCCGTTCCGAAAGAAGAAGGTTGCGATGTTGGTCGGATACGTCGGCACGGATTACAGAGGTAGCAGCTGCTCTAGATTTTACAGTATCGTTTGTTTGTTCCGTGGTTGCTGGTGCTGATCTTGTGTGCGTGCGTGTGTTTTTAAGGTTTGCAGATTCAGAGAGGACCAGATTCCTTTCCAAGTAAGAACTACTGTAGCATATTGTTTTCGAGAAAGAAAGAAAGAGAGAGAGAGAGAGAGAATAGCGGGTTAATTTCAACAGTTGCTGGCTACTGATCGGTAACCTGATCGTGAAAAACTAGTTTTTTGTCTTTTGGGGGAGTAGATGGTCTTGTTTTGATGGTTGCTGAACTTTTAGGCATGTTCGTTTACGTATCAAAATAATGTAAGGCTCGGCATCAAGTATGCAAGGCTACATGTGGCACAAATATAGACAAAAATAGTAATAATGCAACTCGTAGAGGTTCCTAAACATGGTCGATTTGCAAATAATCCAACCACCCGTACGCGCACTATGATCCAATTTCCGTTGGAATTTTCTTTCTTGCTCTTGGTTGTTTTTGCCAAATAAGTCACTGTTGTAATACCCTTTGTTGATTAGGAAAGTCATAATACAAATGTGATTCTACAATTTCTCTCTCTTACTTTTTTTTCCAATTAATTGGATAGTATATAATAATGTTGTAATATAGTAATAGAGGAATCAATGTGATGACTATTGTTTAAATGTATCCTTGAAGATAAATCAACTTATGTTGGCTAGTAGAAATCCAAAAATAAATATATAATTATAAATAAAATATATATGCACCACATAGTGGGATTAAAATATTTGTTGATATAATAAATGGGTCCCATATAATAAGATCAAAATTTAAAGGATTTTTGGAATAAGTGGACCCTAAATAATGTAATTAAAAAAGAGGATAAACTCAAAGAAAATAGAAAATGGCAAAATAGGAATTCTAATCTCTCATTGCTTTTAACGTATATTATCTTTTTCTTTCTCCTAAACAAATAGTATGTCGTAGATAAATGCCATTTTTTAGGAAAATCATTTATTAAAATGTACATCATGAAAACTCTTACAAATATATTAAGTGGGTCTACATAATGGCCTCTACATAAGGAATATGTTAGATGTGTTAAATAGGCTAGTAGTTGATATATGGGTAAATGGATATTCATATAAGTCTATGTAGTTTATACATTTGTAATCCTCTCCGTTAATGAAGTGATTTGATCTTTGCCCTTTAACATGGTATCAAAAGCATAGACTAGAAACCTTAACGCTAGTTGTCGACCATTTCAACCCTATTGTCGTCAGAAGTCGTCGGAAATACTGTAGCAGTTGTCGAAACTATTGTAGCAGTTGCCGAAAACGCCGTAGCAGTCATGGAATTACTGTAGTAAGCCGCATTTGCCTTGTTGTGTGCTATTTAGACCAGTTCGTGCATTGTTTTGTAGCTACTACTCTTTATACATGACATCTTCTTCCACAGCTAGTACCTCTGATGATGCTTAATTACATAACCTTGATGGTACCACCATTAAACTCAATAGAAGTAACTACCTTCTATGGGCGAAATTCTTCACTATCTTCCTTGATGCTCATTGGAAGATAAAGCCTATCATTGACAATCCATCATCTCCCAAAGACCTACACAATGATGACTAGTTTGCCATTGATTGTGGTGTCATATCTTGGTTGGTGAATGGAGCCCACTTTTGCCTTTGATGTAATGTTTTTGACTTCGACCAAGAATATATTGGAGACGTAGAAGGAAATCTATGATCACAAGAAAAATATTTCTCGAGTTTTTGAGATTTAAGAATGGTTCTTTTTTCTTGAACAAGGAGATCGATCTGTTCAAGAACTCTATACCTCTCTTCTTGTCCTTATGGATGAGTTGGAGATATATCAGTCCATTGTTTCCAATGCCAAAATCCTGGAGGAAAATGGTGATAGTTTGGCGATAGCGAAGTTCTTTTCGGCACTTCATTCAAACATTGCATCTAAGATCTGTGGGCAAGTACTTGGTGTAGATATTGTTTCATCTCTATCCTTCACATTTACTCGTGTATTATGTCTGTCTATTGGCACCCTCAGCTCTATTTAAGATCAGTCCACCATGGTTACTTCCATTAAGGGCCATGGTCGTGCACACGGTAGGGGTTGTAGTTTAGGAGGAGCACATGGAGTTTGCAAGTGTGATCATTGTGGGTGTATGAATTACTTTTCTAACAAATGCTTGGATAGGTTTGGAAAACCAGATTGGGCTCACAATGTCACTATTGATCAATCTATTGGTAACACAGCTACACTTACTGTAGTTACCCTAGTTTAGGTTGAGTACATATTGTTTCTCAAGTTCAAGGCTCATTAGAACACTGCAACAACCTCTCATGTAGCCCCATCAAGTATTAATGTCCATCTTGCCTCTAAGGATAGTTCCTAAATTATAAATTCTGATGCTTCTATTCATACGTCAGGAACCAAGATCTTTTTACTAACCTGTCTTATTTATTTATGTGACATTCGTTCTCTTTCTATTGTTGATGGTAGACTTTGTTCAGTTGTTGGTGAAGGGATGGTTCAAGCCTATTCACATCATTTTTTTGATAAAGTTCTTTACATTCTTGATGTCTGTTAATTTACTTTTCATTAGTGTTCTACTATGTAACCTTTTTTCCATATCATTGTACCTTTTTGACCTGAAGACAGAGAAAAGGATTGGTTTAGGTCGTAAGGGCGATCGTGGAATTTATCTACTAGTTCGTGATGTGGTATCCAAAAGGCTTCTATCTTCCATCTTCGAGCCATAGTTGTCTCTCATTTGGCATTGTCGTCTTGGTTACCCTACTTTTCGTAAGCTTCAGTAAGTTTTACCTTGGTTATGTGTTGAGTCTTGTTAACTAAGTATCATTATACTACCTACCATTATCCATGTAGTTTTGTTAGTGATAATCCTTTTGAATTGTTTCACTCAAATATTTGGCTCCTTCTCACTTACCTTCGGTGTTTGGATTTAGGTATTACATTATTTTTATTGATTATTACTCTCGTGTTTCTTGGGTGTACTTATTAAAAGACAAAGCTCATGTGTTTGATGTAATCAAAAAGTTTTTTAATGAAATAAAAATCTAGTTATTAGCTTCTCTAAAATTATTTCATAGTGATAATACTTTGGAATTTATTCAAAATGAGATTGTTGAATTTTGTACTTCTTTAGGTGTATTGCATTAAACTACTTGTCCATATATTTCTCTAGTGTTGCTGAGAGAAAGCATTGTCACATCCTTGATATTACTTGTATTCTTATGGTTCAGATGTATGATGACCCAAAATAGCTTTGGTCTGTTGTAGTTCTCATGATATATTATCTTATTAATCAGCTCTTTTTTGATATACTTCGTTTCATCGTTTCATCGCCTATGTCCTGATGATATCTTGTTTCATCTTCTCCCTTGGGGTTTTTATTGTACTTGTTATGTTCAAAACTTTTCTCTTGAACTTGACAAATTATCTCTTAGGTCTATCAAGTGTGTCTTTATGGGTTATTCTAGGACTTAAAAAGATTATCTTTGCTATAATCGATGTATTATATCAGTTAACGTTACATTTGTTAAGTACACGTATTTTTTTGCATCCTCTTCTTCCATTAAGCGTCTTTTTCCATCAAGTGTATCTTTATAGGTTAGTCTAAGACTTAAAAAGACTATCGTTGCTATAATCTGGCTACTAGATGTTATATTATATCGATTAATGTTACATTTTTTAAGTACACGTTGTTCTTTACATCTTCTTCGTCCATTATGTCTCTTGTTATTGTACCACTTCTTAAATACATTGAAGCCTCTCAACCTGAGGGTTTTTTGACTACTCCTATAGCTTCTACTCGTCTCTTGTAGATATACACGTGTTGCCATAGAGAAGCTCCACCGGTTACGTAGTCGAGTTGATTTCTCTTCCATGTCAATAGGTCCAATTCCATCTGATCTTGACATTCTCATTGCTTTCCATCGGGGTAAATAAACTGTCACTGCTTACTCTATTTCTTATTTTGTTTCTTATGGTTGTCTTTACTTCACCTTTCGTCAATTTACATTGTTTATTTTTTCTGAAAATATTCCTAAGAACTACAAAGACGCCATTTTTATTTTATTATAAAAGGCTATTATGGATGCGGAGATGCAGACACTTATATCTCGTGGTACATAGGATTTGATTCCTTGTCTGGTTGATAGATGTGCTGTTGGTTGTAGATGGATTCACATCATCCATTATCAATCATATGGCTCAATTGATTGGTACAAAGCTTACCTAGTTGCACGTGACTTTACGAAGACCTTTGGTGTTGATTATGCAGAGGCTTTCTCTCCTATGGTTAGATTGAATTCCATTCGGATGTTGCTCTCCATATCCACGAATCAATCTTAGGAGATGTATCAATTTGTTGTAAAAAACACCTTACTTTATGGTGATTTTGTAGAATATGTTATTATGGAACAACTTTTAGGGTATGTTGCTCAAGAGAAGAATATAGTCTATAATCTTATGAAGGTAATTTATCGTCTCAAGCAGAATTCGAAAGTTTTAGCACTATCGTTATACAAGTAGGTTTTCAGCAATGTGCAGTTGATCATTCCACCTTTATCAGGAGACATACTAGTGGCAGTGCGATTCTTACAGTATATATTGATGACATCCTTTTAACTGAACACAATAGGGATCATGGAGACAAAAGAATATTTGCACAACACTTTGTTACAAATGGTATGGGAAGACCAAAATTTTTCATAAAGGAAAGTATGGAGACAAAAGAGTATTTGCAAGACTAAAGGAGTTATTGGTGAGATCTAGGATTTTCATCTTAATAATGTAATCTTGTATTTCTCTTGTATACTCAAAGTCATGGAAAAAACTTAAGAAGACATTATTTACATTCTAGTTGAGATAGTGGATTCATTGCACATCTTATGGTTTTTCCTTGTTTGGTTTTCATCTTATTTGCAACCATAGTATTGTTACTGGGAACCCAACAAATTGATGGATTGCAAAGTCTCTATACTACTATCTTTGGTAGATAGGGGCCCTATTTGGTGGGGATAGCTTATCAATAGCTTTGAGAAAGTAGCATGTTGGTAGCAATATAGCATGAGGGTGACTCACATGCATGGTGATATCTTTTGATAGTTGACAATTGACTCTAAGGCTATCAAGATGTCACGTCTAGGCACCATAAATAAATTAAATAAAAATAGAAATTTCAAAATTTTATTATACATATTATATTATTAAATGCAATTATGCAATGATATATCCATTGTAAACACAATTAAACACTAAGAAATTGAAATATTAAAAAAACAACAATATCTAAATAAATATCTGACAGAAATCCTAGAAATTAATACATGGAGTATGTGTATAATGCCTTGGCACCTAGGTGGGCACCTTGATAAGTATGGTTGACTTATGTGCATGAAAATATGCCCCTTGTCTCAGAGTTGAGCCTTGATGGGCATGAAGTTGGGGCTTTGATGGCTTTCTTCAAATGGATGTCTCGGAGTTGAGCCTTGATGGGATGAAGTTGGGGCTTTAATGGGCTTTCTCTAAATGATTGTCTTTGGTGGACTTCTTCAATTGAATAGTTTTGAACCTGTATTGGGCACATGGTGTCAAATTCAATTCGTGTCAATGAAATTTTACAGGTATGTCGCGACTTACCTTATGTCGGACGATATTCCGGTGGATGTTTGATATTTTTTTACTCAAATCCTCACGGATCGCCCGACACGTCTTCCCTGCAACACGACACACAACACGGCTTTAAAAGCCACGGGATTCCTTCGTCTACCAACACTCTAACAGCGCCTTCTCCCATCTTCTTTCCTCCCCTTCTCAAGCTTCTCCAACGCTCCGTCGTCGTTCACAAGCTTCTCCCGTAGTCCAGTGTCGGTCGTCATCCAGCCTCCAGCGTCGTCCGCTGTCTGCTGTCCGCCAGTCCAACGTCTTCCATCAGTCCCCCTTCGCTGTCTAGCGCCTTCTCCTGTACTCGCGTTCACCGTCCGTTTCCCTGCATCGTCGTCGGCTTCGATCTCCAAGGCCAACCAGGTTCATCGTTGTTGCCTCCCTTTTTTTTTCCTAGAATCATCGAGTGCAGATGGGGAAAGTGTTTCCGCGAATATCAAATATCGTATCGGGTTAATATCCAGTGTGGGCTAAGACATATACTTGGGCTATAATATCAAATATTGGGTTACGGGGAATAAAACATATACCAGGTTAAAAATCTTAATTGAGAAATCTTAATTAAAATAGATGATAAAAATAGTTTTGAACCTGTATTGGGCACATGGTGTCAAATTTTGATTCATGTCGACGAAATTTTGCAGGTATGTCACGACTTACCTTATGTCGGACGATATTTCGGTGGATTGTCAGTGGATGCTTGATATTTTTTTACTCAAATCCTCACGTATCGCCCGACACGCCTTCCCGGCAAAACGACACACGACACGGCTTTAAAAGCCACGGGATTCCTTCATCTACCAACACCCCAACAACGCCTTCTCCCATCTTCTTTCCTCCCCTCCTCAAGCTTCTCCAACGCTCCATCGTCGTCCAGCATCGTCGCTCACAAGCTTCTCCCGTAGTCCAGTGTCGGCCGTCATCCAGCGTCGTCCACCGTTTGCTGTTCGCCAGTCCAGCGTCTTCCATCAGTCCCCCTTCGTCGTCCAGCGCCTTCTCCAGTACTCGCGTTCACCGTCCGTCTCCGATCTCTAAGGCCAACCAGGTTCATCGTCGTTGCCTCCCCCTTTTTTTCCCTAGAATCTTCGAGTGCAGGATGGGGAAAGTGTTTGTGCGAATATCAAATATCGTATCGGGCTAATATCCAGTATGGGCTAAGACATATACTTGGGTTATAATATCAAATATCGGGTTACGGGGAAGAAGACATACACCAGGTTAAAAATCTTAATTGAGAAATCTTAATTAAAATAGATGATAAAAATAGTTTTGAACCTGTATTGGGCATATGGTGTCAAATTTCGATTCGTGTTGACAAAATTTCGCAGGTATGTCGCGACTTACCTTATGTCGATATTTCGGTGGATGTCAGTGGATGTTTGATATTTTTTTACTCAAATCCTCACGTATCGCTCGACACGCCTTCCCCGCAACACGACACACGACACGGCTTTAAAAGCCATGGGATTCCTTCGTCTACCAACACCCCAACAACGTCTTCTCCCATCTTCTTTCCTCCCCTCCTCAAGCTTCTCCAACGCTCCGTCGTCGTCCAGCGCCGTTGTCGTCCAGCGCCGTCGTTCACAAGCTTCTCCTGCAGTCCAGTGTCGGCCGTCCGTCGTCCGCTGTCCGCCAGTCCAGCGTTTTCCATCAGTCCCCCTTCGCCGTCCAATGCCTTCTCTGGTACTAGCGTTCACCGTCCGTCTCCCTGCATCGTTGTCGACTCCGATCTCCAAGGCCAACCAGGTTCATCGTCGTCGCCTCCCTCTTTTTTTTCCCTGGAATCTTCTAGTGCAGGATGGAGAAGTGTTTGCGCGAATATCAAATATCGTATCAGGCTAATATCCAATATGGGCTAAGACATATACTTGGGCTATAAAAGCAAATATCGGGACGGGGAATAAGACATATACCAGGTTAAAAATCTTAATTAAAATAGATGATAAAAATAAAGGATCATATTTTTTTTATTAAAAATGAATTGAACAGTATTTCTATCCTTTTTTTTTTTTAACTCCTATCATTTAATCCTTTATGTTTTGTTTTAAAGTTTGTGTCCAATGCCTTTTTTTTTTATGTAAAACAGATGGTGGTTTATAACAAAATTTTCAAAAAAAACTCTTACCGTCTAGCTTTATCTTATATTTATTTTTTTAAAGTCTTTTCTTGCAAAAGTGATTTTACTACCTTTCAAGTTCCAACAAGTTAAAAATATATATGAAGCATTAACAATAGTCATCATTTTCTCCTCTCTTTTTTTTAGCCTTTGTCTTGGAGTAAATCTTTTCTTTTATTTAAGAAATTCTCATATTTATTTTGTAAGTAATTAAAAAATAAAGATTTAACCTAATAATATTTCAATTCATTACATAAGTAATAGATCTAACATAATAATTTTATAAAACAGTAAATTTTTATAATTTTTTTAAAAATAAGAATATTTCATAATTTATTTAAAAATCAGGAAAATTTAAAAAACATCAAGAATGATTGTAAAAATTAGGAGTTATTATACTTGGTGTATTTCCATTTGTCAGATCTTAGGTTTTTGCATATAATTTCATGGCATTTTGCGTGATTTGCAATTTAGAAGACTTTTGTAATTTCATTTGTTGATTTAATTTTATTGTCTTTAATTAATACTTATCCCATACTTAATATTACTACTTTAGTATTGTTGTACCACTTTCATGTTATACTACAACAAGAAGATTGTATTGTTTAAAACAACTCTCGTTTAAATCCTTTTTTTTTAAGTTCACATGCAATCTTAGATATAAAGTATAAACTTAGATTTTAGTTAGATCTACCATAATATTGCATAGATCTAAAGTTTTTTTCAAGTTTATTTTATTATTTTGAATCTTAATGTTAATAATTTGATATATAATTATATAAATTAGTAATTCTTTATAATTATTTAAAAAATCAGAATATTTCATAATTAATTAAAAAATCAAGAAAATATGAAAAAAAATCAGAAATAATTGTAGAAACCACTATAACATGTAAAAAAATTAGAAAATATTTGAATGCATTATTTCATTAAATTAATGACAACTATCATTTGTTTTCAGCATTCATAATGTCAAATTCATCAGAATCTGAAAGTAGTGGAGGTCGTAGTGATGTTAGGGCAGCTAAGTCAGTCCAGGTTGGTTGCATAGATATCCTATTGATAATGATAGATAAAAAACACAATGTAAATATTGTGACAAGTAAATGAAGAGTGGAGGAATAACAAGATTAAAACAACACCTTCCTAGTAGATATAGTAATGTAGTTAAGTGTAAATCGTGTCCATCTGTAGTTTTTGTTGAGAGAACTATTAAAGGACACTAAAGCAAAGAAAAGTGACAAAAAGAGAAGAGAGGAAAGGTTCAACAAGATTCTCTTCAATGAAGATAGTTCTTGTGTTATTTTCATATCGGATTCAGATGATGATATGATTTATCTTGTAGACTGTAACACTTTAGAAGAAAGAGAAATGTTTAGAAGCTTAGTAATAGAGTCTAAAAATGAAGAATGACATAGAGAGCAATTTGAAAGATTTCATAGGACAAGTAGTACTCGAATTTACAAGGGAAGTGGCAGTGACAGTGGTATGACACAAAAGGATAAAGGTAAAGGCATTACTGGAATGTTCAGAACATATAGTCAAAGATACGACAATCTAGATGCAACTATAGTTAGAAAAAAAAATCTCAAAACAGAAAACAATCAAAGGTATGTTTAGAAATGCCAGAGAAAAAGTTAGTGAAGTTGTAGTAAAATATATATCCTTCAATGTTATCACTGCAAAAACAGCAAAGGGACTTTATTTGCAACATATGTTTAATGTTGCAGCAAAAGAAGGTGCAGGAGTAAAGACACCAACTGAGTATGAGATTATGAACAAGTACCTTAAAGCAGAGAAGGAAGAATTAGAAATTTACATTAATGGCTTGAAACGGTAATGATCAGTTTATAGGGTAACTATCATGTGTGATAGTTGGACAAGTACCACAAGGAAACAGATCATCAACTTCATGGTTTGTTGTGATGGTCGTACAATTTTCTTGAAGTCTATTGATGCTTTTGATGTTGTTAGAGATTACAAGTACATATACAAGCAAATCGAAGAAATCATTAAACAAGTAGGAGTAACAAATGTGGTGCAGATTGTGACTGATAATGGAAGTAACTTTAAAAAGGTTGGCTCTAGAATTATGAGAAAGTATGACATATATTAGACACCATGTGCAGCTCATTGTATTGATTTAATACTTAAGGACTTTGGAAAGACGAAGTTGGTGGAAAAGACAGTGAGAGATGTAAAGGTTGTAACAAATTTCATTTACAACCACTCTTTTTTACTAACTTTAATGAGGTCATCCGAGTGTTGTGGTGATGATTTGATTCGTCCAGGAGTCACCAGATTTGCAACAAATTATATTGCTCTCCAAAGTATGATTGATCGAAGAAATGGACTGAAGTATATGTTCAATTCGCCACAGTGGTACAAATACCATGAGAGTGAAAGTCCAATTGGTCGAAAGATTGTACATATTATGGCATTAGTTTCAAAGGTCCTTCGATTGGTGGATGGTGATAAGAAGCCTACCATAGGTTTCTTATATAAGACAATGAGATTGATGCAGGATGCTGTGGTTGATGCAGCATATAGATCATCTAAGACATATCTCAAAATTATAGATGACAGATGGTATAACATGCTTCTTCATCCTCTACATGAAGCTGGTAAGCATTTTAATACGAACATTCATAATTTTCATCATTATATTTCATTTATTACAAAATTATTTGTTAAATAAGTTTTTTTTGTTAATGTAGTATATTATTTGAATCCACGGTTCCAATACAGTCATCAACTTGACAGTCGTACTGATTTATTAGCATCTGTTAAAGATGTGATCAAAAAGTTGGAGTCTAATGTCAATGTCCAAGTACAAACTTTCAATGAATTGAAGTACTTTCGAGATGAACTTATGTTATTTGGAGAGCCTCATACGATACGTTCTCGTGACACAATGACTCTAAGTAATATTTTTAATATCATTTCTTTTATTTCATAATATTATTCCATAATATAGTTAATAAATAAATATCATATTTCAGGTGAATGGTGGATGTTAAATGGAGCAAATGTTCCAAATATGAGGAATATTGTTGTAAAGATTTTATCTCAAACGGCAACAACATCTGGTTGTGAACGAAATTAGAGTATATTCAACCTTATTTATACAAAGAGAAGAAACTGATTAGGCACTGCAAGGTTGAATGACTTGGTATTTGTGCATTATAACATGCGGCTAAGAATAAAACATATTAAAGAAGGAGAAGAAAAAGATTACATGGACCCAATAGATCTTGCATATATTTATAACGAGGACGAAGAAGATGATTCCATACTTCAATGGTTGCAAGAAAATGGAGAACTAGTTTTAGATGAAGAAGAAGGTAGACCATCTTCTAGAATTACTAGTGAAATGGGCATTGATATAGAGGAATATATAAGCTCATTAGGACGCTTTCGTGGACATACTTCAGGCTTAAGGGGTGACAGTAGTATAAATGATGATGATGACACACAACCACTAAACGACGATGATGATGGCATTAGAGATGTAACCCCACTTGCAACAGAAGAGCCACAAGAACAGAGAAAGACACAAAGGCCACTTAGTCCATTTACAGGGGAGGATGTTTTCATACATGCTACACAAGATGAGGATCATGGAGGTCGGTCAGAAATTTATTATCGACGATGGGGTCGTCGTGATCAACAACTAGATGAAGATTCTTGGAGTAGTTATACAAGAGGATCTTTGTTAGACTCATTTGACTATTTGAGTATTCATGATCCTTATGATTATAATCTTATAGAAGTGGTTCTGTTGGGTAAACAGACTATAGTACTCAAAGTGATTGGACAAGAACTACATCTTTTTATGCTCCAAGCGAACAAACTGGATGGAATATGAATTCATTGTTTCATTATGCATCTCTTTCAACACAATATGAAGAGCAACCACCTGAACGTCCTCCAAGTCATTCTTATATCCCTCGACAGCCTCAACCAGTATATATAATTCCTCAATATCCATTAATGAGATTCTTAATACAACTGTCAATATTACAATACCACTACTTCATCAATAAATATCAGACATATTATAATCATATATCTTGGAACAACTATGTGTTCTGAAGAGAGTCTCAAATTCGACAACAAATTCATCGAGAACACAATATGGTTGATGTACAGGAAGAATATTTTGATCAACCAAGGCATTCTTTATGGTATTAAGCATATATAAGGTAATTTTTTTGAGTCTTTTTGTTTTTAAACATTTATTAAGCATTTTTATGTATTATTTATACTTCAGGATATTTCTATTAGGCCTATCTACTGTATTTTCATATGATACATATTGAGGAAGTTGATCTAAGTAGTCTAAGATGTAGATTATTACTTACTTTAATTTATCCAAGAGTTTCAAATCAAAATTCAAAGTTTTTTTACTATTTCCATGGACTTTCGTAAATTTACCGTGTTTCCACCAATGTTCGACACGTTTCCTATTTTTGTTGGACCGAAGTCCGACACGAAACTGACGTTTGATTCTATGATTGGACATACCTCGCCTCATCTCAATTTTCTAATGTCAACATTTATCTTCAATAAAAGTATCCTAATTGTAATTGAGCTCTGTCTGCACTTCATAGGTTTTGTCAGCTTTGACGGCTAATTGTCCTTATCGTTGTGTAGCTTAATTATTCAGTCTTTTTAAATTTATCCCATTCTTGATTCTTTGCCTCTTGCATTTCAATCTCAATCACATCAAGACTTACTAAGTCTTTGGTCCACTAACATTAGTTTGTTCTGTTTGGTGAAAAAAATTATTGATGATATTATTCAACTCACCAGTTTGGCATGGACGGGCTGTTGCTAAAGGTTCACAATCTTGCCTGTAGCAATTGAAGCCGAACTGGAAGCTGCGATTTTTAAGGCAGGAGGTATTCGTGACAGTAATTATGGGAATCTTCACAAAATTGGATGGACTAGAAGTAGCAGAACTGATAAAGGTGTAAGTGAAAGGCACAGATCCTTCATGACTACATAGTTACACTTATCCGCTTCTCAGTTTTCTTGAAATTTGCAGTCAAACCTAAGTTAGTCGTTACAATGCATAATGATTTCCTTCTGTTTGGTTTAAAAAGGTGTAATTGTAGAATTATATGCAAGAGATATTTGCCATGGTGGTTTGTCTAGATTATAATATCTCATCTAGTTTGCATTTTTTTAGGTTCACTCCTTGGCAACTATGATTTCATTAAAGATGGAGATCCCTGAACATGCATGGAAGGATAATCTGTGTGGCATTATTCTTGCAAATTATGTTAACTCCCATCTTCCGGAAAATATCAAAGTTTTTAGCATTTTACCTTCTCAAAGGTAGGATCCTTGTAAGTTTGAATTTGTTTTAATATAGCCTTTTCATCACTACAACCAATAGAAAATTTATGTGCATGGAAAAAAGACAGGTCCATATTATTGTACTATAATACTAGAAATAATGGAAATTTGGTAATTGTGAATATTGTTTTCATCATGCTCTTTATTTTTAGGAATAAAAATGTAGTTCTTGTTGTTACGTTCTTAATGGTTTCATATGTATAGTTGTACAATTCTTCTTGATCATGTTAAAGAAGATTGTGTGATTACATTCTTTGATCTATTTGCATTCAGTATCATACAATATGTACATGTGTTCTTGTCATTGTATACTCTAGATTGTTTGAATGAAATGGTTTCTACTTATAAATATCACACGATTTGAACGCCTAGACATGGTTAATTGATGTATTTAAGGCAGGGGAATGGTATTTGTCATACAAACAAATTAATAAATAAAAAGGAAAAAGTTGAACAGGAGAATGGGTAAGGGCATAGAAATTGTAGAACATAATGAAGAAAAAAATGTGTAAGAGGATCTTTCTCCACGTATGTCTAGTTGACTAGTGTATCCTCAAGAAAAGTGTTTCCAGGATGATTAGCCTATTCATGTGAAATGACCAAGGCAAGGTGAGGCTGTATGCCTAGCTACTTGTGCAGTACTCAAGTTTAAAGAGGTGGTTGCCCACTTTCCCTTTTGAGTATCTCTTCATTTTTAGTGAAGCAATTGCCTCTTTAAACCTGGTCACCTTGGAGATTTCGCAGTCTTTTTCTAAAGAAATGGAAACTGCAATCTCAGTAGTTGTCATATCTTTAATATAGATTTTTTTTCCTTACTGAAACTGTCTTTCATCTATTTATTGGCTTTAGATAATCTAGTGTTGATGTGGATCTGCAGCCATATAGAAGTGTAATTTATGCCTGATGTAGCAGGCTGTGAAGCAAAACAGCCATGCATCTTAAAGCTGTTAATTATATTTACTTGAAACTGATTAGAGTCAAATGCTAAAAAAAGGGTTTGTAAGAATGAGGAAATCTAGAGTTTACTTTTCTGTAGGGTGCTACAAGTAACTAATAAATAATCTTGAAGATGGCTACTTCTCTGAAGTCTGAACTTCAATTTTCAGATGCGTATTTCTTAATTTCTGGTGCTAAACAATACTCAAGTTGCCTTTTGTGCATGACCCTCCCTATTTGCCATTTTACCCTCATAAATGAGGAAAGACCTCTCATAAAGTGGCCATGGGTATAATGCAGAAGTCACTCTCTTTTTTCCACAGTTTCGAAATGAATCATTAGGTTGAGGGTCACCCAGTTAATTTCCAAGCATCTACTGGTTCATTTAATAGTTTGTTTTTGGCTGCTTTATAGTGAGCTATCATACTTCTCTCCTAGAAACTTGACTTGCAAGAGGATTTTTTTTTTTACCCTTTGTGGATTGTTGACTGTGTTCTCTCTTGGATTTGCTTTTGGAACTACGACTTTTAATCAGAAGTCATTTTTTTGTCAAGAGCTATATATTACGGCTTTTCTGTCGGAAGTTTCTTTAGGCGTTTGGAATATGTTCGAAAGTGCTTTAAAAAAAACTGAGTGAAAGACATGTTTTGAACTTTTTTTTTTTTCTGAAAAAGCAGTTTTTAGCAAAAACTGCAGTTTCAAATGGGGCCTCTGTTGACTTTTTTCAGGAGTTTTGATGCAAGAAAAGAATGCTTTTTGAGAATGTACACTTATCTTCTTCCTGCTGAGATAATTGGTATAAAGCATGAGTCTGGCGAGGCAGATATAAACCATAATTTATCGGAGTTTAATAAGATCCTGAAAAGTTTTGAGGTATGCATTTGTCGATAATCATAAAGTTTTGTTTGACTTTATCCTAATCTGTTGTCTATGTTAGTAGTAATGTTTATAGAAAAAAGCTTGACTAGTAATCTCCATTTGTGCAGCAAATTAAAAATAATGGGTTTTTTTTTCTATACTTGTTTATACATGTTGAAGTGCATTTAATTTTTACTGGCTTAGTTGATTTATCTTTAAAAAATATTCCTGTTGTCCTTTGCATCATTCATGTAATCTTTCTTTGGCCATCAACCCTGTCGATTGCAAGATCTGATTATAATATTTTGATCATGACATGTTTTATCTGCTAAAGGTGAAGCATTCTCTTGTTTGATATATTTTTGACCAGTGTTGGTAGTGATTCATGAAGGATAATCAGATAGTGTCAGTTGGACATAGACCTTTGTTGAAATCTTTCAAACAGTGTCTCATGAACGAAAGGAAATTTATTTATGATTATGATTTGACATTAATCTAGGGGAAACTATTCATTGTTGGAGCTTTTGTGGTCTTTCAAATTGTACAGTCAATGTATGACGAACTTCAAAATGCAATAGATATAAAAGAAGTTTTGTGCTAGGAATATACTGCAAAAGACCTATCTTGCAGTTATAGATATTAGACTGCTGGGGAATGATACTTTTGTTATAGACAATGTCAATGTTGATTCTGATTCTGATTGTAAGTTTTGTATCAGCAGTGTGAGAATATTATTTGCTATATTATCCATTAAGTAATTTGTTTTCCAGTGGATAACGCTTGTATGGTCTGAGTATATGTGATTGTTTTGTAGCTGCTATGATCCTTGATTAGTCATACATAGTAAATGATGCTATTTAGATATACAATTGTTCATATGCGACTACGAACTGTTGTGGCTCACTTGGAATCTTGCTGTGTTGAGTACTTTTTGTTGTCTTCAATGAATCTGTCTGTGTGTCTAATCTATCAATACAAATTACCGACTATTGTAACTTTGGCAAGATATATGTTTCATTACTTTGCAATGCTTCTACGTGGTAATTTATGAAAAATGGTCATTATCTGTATATTTTTAGGGCAAACATCCTTTCCACAACTACACTATACGCTCACAGTACCGGACAGGCCATAATATAAGAAGAAAGCTGGTGCAAAAGAAGAAACGGGAAACTCATGAACTTGAGGTGTCTTTGTGTAATCCTACTGGAGAGCAGATGGGACCAACAGTTACCAGTGACTCTGAAGAGTTCATGGACACTGCTGAAAACATAGGTGATAAAGTGAAAGATTCAAGCAACCAAATTGTTGTCCAGGCAAGATGGCTACATCAACCTGATGAGCAGGATAGGATCAGTGCTTCTCATTATAGAAAAATATATTGTTTTTCTTGTGGGACGTTGGAAACGTCATCTGGAAGGAACTACGTTGAGCTGTCTATATGCGGGGAATCATTCATGTTGCATCAAGTAAGAAAACAATATAACTTCGCCATGCTATTCCTTCAATTGCCATCCGGTTTTACTTTTGGTTTTTTTGTCACTTTTCTTTTTCACACAGATTCGGAAAATGGTGGGGACTGCAATAGCGGTCAAGCGTAGATTGCTGCCTCCAGATATTGTGGAGCTATCTCTAGCCAAATTTTCACGGATAATTCTTCCTCGTGCTCCTTCTGAGGTCCTCATCCTAAGAAGCAACAGATTTTCCATTCGAACCCGTCCTGGACATGTAATACGCCCTGAAATTGGAAGATTGCTGGAGTCGGATGAAATACAAAATGCTGTTGACGATTTCTATACTGCTACATTGCTCCCCAAGGTTTCCAAATTCTTGGACCCGGCAAAATCACCCTGGAAAGAGTGGGTAGATACCTTGGATACGAACACTGGAATTCCTGATGGAGAGTTGGATGAGGTCAGAAATGCCTGGAAGCTTTGGAAGTAAAATTACTTGGGAAGTATAGCAGGTGCCCATCTTGATTTCCTAGTTGGGCTGAGTATGTCGTCAAATTCGTGAAATCTGGACGTGTCCATCAACTTCCTCGTGTATTCGGCAAATTTCGATTTACATCAAAAGTAAAGCTTCTCTCTTGGTACAATTTTTATTCTTCTCAATTTCTACTATCACAGGTATGTCAGCTATATAATCACCACAATACGTAGAACTGCATTTCGCCCTAATATTACATCCATTTGCTGTGGAATGTGTATATTTGTCCCCAGTGGTGGAACTAGGAAACTTCTTAGGGTAGCGCAGGTAGAAGAGTGTGTACAATATCATCGATGTGCAACGTGCATATACTTTTCATACGGGATAAAATTTATACAAAAATTCCAATCTTATGATCTTTGTATTACATAACAGGTAAAATAAAAAATATAACATAAGAAATTTTCTCAAACAAAATTTCATAAGAAATTTTGTTGAGAAAATTTCTATGTAACCATACAAAAATATTATCTAAATCATAAAAAAACACATATTAGTAGATGTTTAAGGACATACATCAACAAATATTTGAATATTATTGAAGATAAATTATTTGAAAAGTGATGATGTGATAAATAAATAACGTTTGTTTAATAGAAAAGGAAAAATTCGAAAAAGCTTATATGATAGCCTTTTGGATTTCCTGATATACTCACAGATACAAGAAAAATCAAAAATCAACTTTTGGCTTCCAAATGGACCCATAGAGTAAGCAAAATAGGACGTGTCATCCAATATGTATGGTCACAACTTGGATGTGGACGGGCGTATTTTCACATGCACAAAATAATATAAAACAAAGAAAATTAAGTAAGAAAAAATAAAATATGATCATTTCCACCAAAAATAAATTAAAAATGACCATGGAATATGCTATATACACACTTGCATTACTATATACAAAAGCATGATGTTTATTACATGCTTGCATGCATTTACTATTTTATGAAATAATGAATACAATGTGTTTTTTTATGGAAAAAGTGTTTGTTTTTATTGGAAAGATGTATTTTTTATACAATTGAGTTTCTTTTTTTTTTTTTGTAAATTTATATTAATCAAAAAAACTTGACGATGAGTACCACCATCAAGACAAAACACAAGTATCAGAATTTCAAAGGATAATATTAAAATATTACATCAACTAAATATAGTAATAGATAAAATCCTAAACATTTTGTAGTAACAAATAAAGACCTAAGAGCATGACAAAACATAAGAAAGAAAACCACAAATCACCACAGCTAAAGTGCACAGTTGTTATCCTCTCATCTCCCCATTCAAAGATTCCATGTTAACATATAACCGACCTAGATCTTTTCATTGTGGGGAAAGTGAATACGTAGCAAGCATGTGACTTATTGATATGTTTTAATTTTTAAGACAATAAGAGAAATAATGTGAAATATACAAGCACACGATCATATATTATGTAGGGCAACAAGAGCAACAACACGTTGCAATCAACAAGCGAGGAGGGTCGTGAGGCACTTGCTATGGAAGCGTGACCATTTGAGGCAAGTGCAATGGCACTTGCCATAGGACTATGGTAGTAGCACATTGTCTACTTCTTCTTGTTTTAACAAGGTAGAAGTTTCATTAAATAGAAGGTTGATCATGTAGTTATGAAGCAACCAAAAAGTAGCAGCACAGACCTTCCATGGTAAAAAACCAACTACAACTATTTCTCCAAAACGTGAAGGAAGAGCAAAACATAGCAACTACACTACTGCAAAACCAAAGGATCCAACATGAACTCAACCAAATCACTAATCAGGACATAGCAAAGCCAATACAAATACAAGCACAAGTTAACACCTCTCGGAGGAAAATAAAAGCACTAATGACACCGCAACGAGAACAACGCTGTAGAATAAAGACCAACTCCAAATTATTCTTCTACATCATCAAGGACGAGATTGATTAGAGGAATAGTCTCATCATCTGCATCAACGCTGTCAGGTGGGTCCTGAGCTGTGGGCATGTTCAAAGAGGCCTCACTGGCAGTGTCATCAATGCCTTGCCTGGAAGTAACGGAGTTGGCAGCCTCCCTAAAGAACTAAAGCTTCTTCAAATTAATAGAAGCCACTAAATCCTCACTTGCATTGTTCTTTGAATAATCTGTCCATCAGATAGCTAAGTTAATGGAATCATTGATAATGGATTCAACTGAAAGGAAACCACCTTGAAAAACAACTTTATTTCGCATTAACCAAACATTCCATATCAAAGATACAACCATCATAGCCTAAGAAGAAGAATCTAGGTTAAATTTATTCCAAACGATCAATGAGAATAATTAAATCTATGTTGATCAAGGGGGTTATCTAATCAGTGTAAGTCAAGAAATTCCAAGCTTCAGAGATTAGAAGAATAAAAAAAAGAACTAGTGCAAAGAATCTTTAGGTGCATTACCTCAGAAAGGACAATCTGTATTGCCAACCCTGCCATGCTTGACTAGGTTAGTCCTTGTGAAGATTTTATCACGCATGACAAGCTATACAAAAACTTCAAATTTTAAAGGGAACTTTTGCTTCCAAATAGGCTTGTAAAACTTAGATCAAATGCCTCCATTAGAAATGAAGTTATAGCAACTTCTAACTCAAAACATATGATTCGGATAGAGGTCCTAACTAACCTTATCTCTATCATTGGAAAGATTGATCTCATTGATCAAGACTTAAAGCTTAGGAAGAACATCAAGGGAGTAGTTAAGATCTCTATGGAATAAAATCTTCCTGTTTCTATTAGCTCTAGGAACTAATCTGACCATTGATATCTTCATGTTTTTAGCAAGATGATAAAGATCAAGGAAGTGGGCTTTAATGGGTTTTCATAAGCCCCATTTATTCTCCCAAAAGGCCACTAATCTACCATTTCCAGAGGCATAGGAAAAGCAATAAAAATAAGGTAGATTTTTATCAAACCTTGCTAGAAGGGAGAACATTTGGAGTTATTGTGTTAAGGAGGCCAGATTGTGAACTGTTAGTAAGGTATCTAGCTCTAAGAATGTCACACCACTTTCCCTAGCGACCAAACAGAAGTTTCCACATAAATTTACATTTGAGTGCATGTAATGTCAAAGTGAGAAATACCAAGTATGCTCAAACTGTCTTGTTCCTTACTCCAACAGATATCCTCCCATCTCATAAGGTGATAGCCATGCACCTCTCTTTTGCCATCTCTCCATAAGAAATTCTTCCTAAGAGAATCAATTTTTTTTCCAAACTTTCATAAGGAGATGCATCATCGAGAGCAAGTATGTGGGAAGTATGGAGAGAACCACATTCAACAAAGTTATTCTACGCCTAACAATAAGAAATGGCCTTTGCAAGCACCTAGTCTCTATGCTATTCTATCTTTAACCAGAGATCAATTAGAGGTAGGGGGTGTATTGAAGTGCAACAGGAGTCTAAGGTAGGTGATACGTAAAGGCAAAGAGATAGCCAAAAAAAATTCTTATAATGATTTATCTTAGATTGAGCAAGACCAACCTCAGAGACGGACAACTTGTGGAAGTTAATCTTAAACCCGAAAATGAGTTGAAAATAGCCCAATGTACGCATCAGATTAATGATGTTAGAATTTGAAGGTTCCAACAAAATTAGGGTATCATTCGCATATTGATTGTTAAGTACTCCAAAAATACTTGGGTCAATTTCTATCTCAAAGTAAAGGTCATTATCTTGACCTATGGCCAACATATATACGATTTAGAATATTAGTGACCAAAATACATAACCAAGGAGATATAAGATCACCTTGTCGAACATCATCAGAAGCCCCAAAATTCATATAGGGTCCCATTAACCAAAATGAGGAATTTGGCAGAAGAGATGCAAAAATGGATCCAAGTGATCCATTTCTTATTAACCCCATACCTTGGAGGGCCTGAAGGAAAAAGTCCCAACAAACATTATCGAAGGCTTTTTTAAAGTTTAATTTAAGAATGAAACAGGTTAGCCTTGATCAAGGTAGTAGCATGCATAAAACACAGGGACTTTTCATTGTGTGACCAATTTAAGATTAATAGTGTAGTACCTGGCCGCACGAGGACTTTTAACCGTGGCAGTGTAAGAAGTTGAGGTTGGTGTCTATTCCAACTGCGTGTGGTCAAATCATCCTTAATCAAGGTGACATCAGAATTTTTTTTTTTCAGATTTCATATTCAGAATTAGTTTTAGGCTAGAATCGAGCTTAGTTTTGACTTCTGAGTTTTAGCCAGATTTTAACCGAGATGAGACCAATGTTTTAGGACTAATTCCAGTCAAGTTTTATGTTTTGCAAGACTTAAAAATTGAGATTTAGGCTGGAATTTAGTTTCAGAATAGTTTTCCAGAAATACGTAAGAATAGAGCATGATTTCATAAAAAAAGAAAGTTTTGAAAGAGCATGCTTTGTTGAGATTTCTTGAAAAGAGTTTTTCAGAATTTTAGTCAAAATTTTGAGTTTTGACTTAGCAAGAACCAACTTAGAGATTTACAGAAAAGCTTTTTAGAAAAGATAATTAGAGTTTTGTTTTGAGAACTAGGATTTTGAAATTTTAGTTGTTTTTCGCTATCTTTGTCGGGACACGTACTAGGTGACTTAGAAGTCATTTATGTGCTTTTAATTGTTTGATTTTCAAGTACTTAGTTGGAGTGTAGTCAATTCCGATGCTTAAGATTTTGAGAGTCACTAGCCGCACACAAGTCAGAATAGTAGCTGGTATTTATCTTAATTTTAGTTCTTGCTAGTTTAACAGACTCAGACTTAGATTAGTAGCGCATCTGTGACACCCTGTGGTTGCAGGGTATTACACTCTTTGATCTACTACAAAGTAAAATGGTTGTTAAATGGGAGTCTTTGACATGCAATTTGTTTCTCACTTGTGCGTAAAATAGTTGTAGACTTGCATACAAACTATTGAACTTGAATGCAATATACGTAGTTTATAATGCCACTAACTTTAGTACTAAATGTTAGCTTTTCTATATTCTTTCAATTTTAGAGCCTTCACTATGTTATATTTCTTTAGTTGAAATGGAAAAGTTTTTGTCTAGCTGAAGACAACATAAAGTAGATCCAACAACTATCAAACTGAGGACATTGACTATCAGATTATGTATGTTTTCGAAAGTGTGAGAGGTACGTAGGTAATTAATAGAATAGAAGACACCCGATCAACAATTACATGAATCAAGAATCCAATGGACTTAAGGTCCATTTGGTAAAGTTTTTGGATAGCTTTTAAGCACATAACTTCTCCCTAGAAATTATAATGGTCCAATAGTTCTACCAAATACTATCAGTTTCTCATAAGCATGTAGTGTAACGCCTCCACCCCGAGGGCGTTACCGAATTACAGTATCAACAATCCAATTTCAAAGATAATAACAATAATTAAAAGAATTGGAAAACTACCTAAGGCTAACTACCCATATCTATGCGGTTAGTGGCTCTAGAACACACGCACTAGAGAATGGACTGCTCTCCAAAAAAAATGCACCTGAAACACCAAAACCAAAAGAAAACACGCGTGAGTAACATCAAGTCACTTAGTGTAGACACCTCGGTTTTGAGGTGGCTCATAGGTAAACTCTCCAGATGTTGCTTTGGATGTGGCAAGCTCAACCACTTTTGAATCCTACTCAACCTTTTAACTAGCCAAAGATCATTGCATAAACCGACCACAAGCCCATAGCAAGCTCGTGGCCCAATTGACAATTTAGATAGCTAGTGGAGAGCACCAATGTGGAGCACTTGACTGGAGCACCAAGAAGGAGCACTAAAGTGGCACACTTAGCTGGACCACCAAGGTGGCGCCTATATTTAGCACACCATCCTAGCGCACAGCCACTTTTCAGGGTGCTGGCTGCTGGCTTTTCATCTTCCGTGCTTGTAATCCTCACTAGTGGATATTCCTTGCGAATCTACACCAGGCTCTTCGTTTGCGAGGCTGTCTGCATCCCATGGGAGTTATCCTTGTGGAACTCTATAAAAGGACCTTCATTGGCAACCATTTAACTCTCTTGGTTAAGTCATTCACTTATTCCCAGCAACCCTCTCTCGTTTTCTGAAGATATCCTTGCATTCCAGAGCATCCTCAGCCAATCCAAAGCAACAAGGAAGTATTATCTTGAGCCTTCAAGGAGGAAACACCACAAGCAAAGTAAGATCCTTACTCCTCTTCCACTTATCCTTTTATTTAAGCTCTAGATATTACACTGTATAAAAGCATGCCAAGAACAAGATATATGATCTGTTAGTAAGTTATTTTTATGTTGTTT
Source organism: Posidonia australis (assembly GCA_024699735.1). Lineage (NCBI taxonomy): Eukaryota > Viridiplantae > Streptophyta > Magnoliopsida > Alismatales > Posidoniaceae > Posidonia > Posidonia australis. Next base: position 13,782 of record JAMKQA010249312.1, on the reverse strand, counting down.
TTATGATGAGATGATTGCTCCAACATGTATATTCACAATGCTTCTGTGCCATGTTAAATTCTGTATTATGTAATCTTTGTTTTTACATAATGAATCTTGATTCATGCAAATGCTTGCTATGGAATGAGCTGCAAATACATGCTTGACATATTCGCCATCTTTATATGATTGTTTGGTTCTTCAATTCATTGCATACTCCTTAGAATCTACTATGCAATAATTTCAGCAATTAACCCATGATCTTGCATGATTTTAAAATAAATGATAAAAAGACTTTCATTGCTTGCTGTCCATCATGTTTCAGCTTTTTACCATCTGAATAATCAACCTGGTTAAGATAAATCACATTTTTATCTCTGGCATCTGGTCCAGAATCTAAAATCAGACTACAGTCTGATTCAGATTTTTTGGAGTGCACCACACTAGAGCACCAAGGTGGCACACCAGGATGGCACACCTAATCAGAGCACCATCCTGGTGCACTAGTCTGGTCAGAGAGCAAATCATCATCTTTGTATCATGACTTGCATGCTTTTCTGGGTGTTTTTGACTTGGAGTTTTATGGTGTGTATTCTCTGATATATCATGTCTTTGCATGCATGATTTCAGCCTAGGATGACACTGTTTCTAAGTTTTTTGCATCTTGCATATTCAGCCTGTTGCTGAAATCTAGTAAGCTGATTGCCCTATGAACTCCTGTTTAGGAGGTTCTTATGCATCAGTTCATGATCCAGAACTGGATAGCATGGCTGAATCTTATCATTTTTACTTAGCATAAGGATGGTGTGGTGTTGTGTGAGGCATACAATCCTTGAACACAAGACCCATATTGCGTTTTCATGTTGGGACTTTGATGTATACTCATGTTGCATTCTCTAATGAGTTTGCAAATTTACAAGATTTTTACATTACATGGCATTCTGGTTTACTGTCGGATCTATGATTTCCTCTAGCACACTTTCCTGGCACCCGAGTAGAGCACATAGGTGGTGCACCAGACTGGAGCACCAGTCTAGCGCACCACACAAGTAGACATGGAATTCGGGCCGGGCCCACAGGCCGACTGCAACACCTCTTTTTTTTTTTCACTGTGCGCGGGCCGGCCCGGCCCGGACTACTTCGTGGGCCAAACTGGGCCTAGTCCGTGGGCCGGGCCGTGCCTGCCTGTTTGGCTCGGCCCGTGCCTGCCCGTTTGGCTCGGCCCGACCCGCGGCCCGCGACGGGCCTAGCCCGGCCCAGCCCACGAGTGATTTTTTCGGGCCCAGGCTGGGCCGAGCGGGCCTGGGTCGGCCCGGTCCGATTTCCATGTTTACACACAGGCACACCTGCCTGTTTTCTGTTGCATACAGTAGCTTTTGGCATGGTATTTAGCATGTTTCCCGTTTGGATTTGCTTTTGGTTTTCTTTGGTTGTCTTCCTGGATATATCAGGAAGACCCTATCCTGTTTGCTGCCCTTTTTATGCATGATAGATCATGTTTTGCATATAGTAAAGCGAGGATGAAAATCACTCGATGTTGTTAGATCTTTTGATCATATCCGTGCAATATCCTTGCACCGGTGCTTGACCAATTACAAGGGTGACATTTCTGAGCATTAGGACACACCCTACAGCCCATACACCCATGTTTAGCTTAAGGCACCACTCACATATAGCATGGCATTGCATATCGCCCTCAGGTGTACCGAAAAGGCTAAAAAATCGACATTTCATATAAGTAAACAAGAAACCCATTAAAAGACTGATTTTTGGGCGCACGAGGGTGCCTAATACCTTCCTCGTGCGTAACAGGAATCCTTGCCCATTTCTGGTTTATGAAGACCTTTTCCATTGGCTTTATTGCATGATTTGAATGTTTTAAGCGGTTTTCCTCGTCTTCCGTTTTTAAATAGACTAGGTGGCGACTCCTGCATTTTATCATTATTTTTATTGATTTGCCGTGACTTTGCCGATCCTCGCGCATTTGGCCTTTTGCGTTAAGCTCGAGGCTGTCGCCGGCATGGTTACACCTAATACACACCCAACCACAGAAAACCACGTCAAAACAGCGATCAAAACTCAAAATCTCTATTCTTACAAACTCATAACTTAAAACCTCAGTAAAATTGCAAAATTAATTCACAAATCCTTGGAATTCTCTATCCAAGTCCAGAAATCATTAAGAAACTCTTTTTCCAAAATCATGCCATTTCTTAACCATTTTCTTACTCAATCTCATGCATTTTAAATCATTTATGCATTTCAAGAAACCACATTCTCGACCATATCCAGCCTAAAACAACAAGGCTACACATGGCTTAAAATACAAACACATATTGGCTAACAATTGGTTCAAACCACGAGTCTCAACTCTACTAGAATCTGGCTAAAACCACAAGCCAAAACACAATATGGTTCTATTTCAAAACTACACACACATCTCAATCACAATTGAGTAGTGTCACCTTGATCAGAGGTAACCAGGCCATAAGCAGTCGATGAGGTAGCAACCTCAATCTTACTGCAATGCCGTGGTAAAATTCCCAATGTGGGAGGACACCACCCTGGCTAATAGGTCTTAACAACAATTTATTCATCACAAAGCACGGGGATATGTCTTTCTTGACGTCCCATTGGTGTTCGGACACCTAGGTTTCACATTCCTAGGCCCAGCTAACACCATCACAGAGTGAGGTAACCTGGTCTCTTTCAACCGTCCCAAACCTCGACAACCACATTTTGGACTCACAACCGGTCTCATCGAGGTTTCACGCCTCTACTAGTTGCCGTCCTAACACCACATGGGTCTGGAACAACCATTGGAAATCTCTTTTCAAAACATGTGGGTTTTCTCTGAAAAATCATTTTCAAAACACTTCAATTACAGGAAACACATTCCATAAATCATCATTCCATTTACATGGATTCTCATCAAAACATCAAATGGCAAATCACCACGAAAAACCATTGTCATTTACCCTGAATGAATACTTTACTCATATGGTTCAGGGGCAAATTCCTTGAAATCTACTATGAACACAGGAGTCTGATTCGGCATGTTGAAGGATTCCAGAGTGTAGAAATTCCTTGATCCAGCATACTGAAACATTTTGACATGTCGATCCAGACAATTTCTATTAACTTTTCCGTTTGTCTCAACTCACGTTCGTCGAAATGGGAGTCACCGGTAGACCTATCTTCAGTGAATCACAAATCACACAAAACGTACCAAATGTAGTACTCTAAGTCAACTATCATTTGGGACAAATTTCAACAAAAACCACAAAACATAACTCGTGCAATAAAATCACAAAGACGAGGAGCTCATTTAACAACACTATAGCACATATATGAAAATCTACGAAAGTTCACCATAAATCACATAAAATGGCATGATCCACCCACTAACATGCAATCCAACTAATCCACACCATTTCCATCATTTTTCATGACTTTATCCTAATTTATCATGATTTTATGCCATTTACTCAAAAACAAAGAACAAGGGAAAGGGGCGGGATGCGTACACTCAGGGAGATCTCTAGCGTTCCCGAGCCTCTTTGACAACCTCACCTCACCTTCAGCATCCTTCAGACCTCTCGAACCACCGACCGAACTCCCTCCTCCGGTGGCGACAACTCCCTCCTCCTCTGGCCCTCTCTTCTCTCTCAACTCACAGTTGCACCATTGGTTTCTTCCTTCCCTTCCTCTGGCACCATCGACACCTCCACTCCTCCCCTCTTTATCATCTTTTGCCTCTGCTAGCCCCTCCATTTCCGTCGACCGCCACCCTTCTTTTTTCTTAGAGCTTGCGGTGACAAGAAGAGACAGGCAGGGCTACGTGGTAGAGGGCGTATCACATGAAGGGGAGGACATTGTGCTCCCTTTGACCAAGGCTTAACCCAATCCTACACACACATATGAGACACAATGAGCCAGAAAGCCACTTAAACCAGGGAAACCAACATAACACAATCACACAGAGAGAGAAAAACACACACTAGGTCAAGAACACACTGATTATCCAATAATAAACTATATTACACCAATATTACAAATTATTGATGGTTTATAATAATTTGGATAATCAAACACAAATGTTATATATAACTTTTGAAGCAGTGATTCCTTTACATTTCTAGAAATTAGGGTATAATAGCGTCTAATCAGAAACTAACTTTTACATTTAAGTTCAAAAGCTAAAGTTTTACCAAACGAACCCTAAGTCACCAAACTGCTAGGCTTTACATCGTTGTTATTTTAATTGATAAAGCACCACCGCTCACGACCCTATTTTGCACTAAACAATGGTCTAAACTTCTAATTCTCCTTGTGTTTTGATACATTTGGTGACGTATAGGTATAGTGACGACTGAATTTTAATCCTATAGCTAGATTCACATTATAGACCAATGTTTGCATTTAGAACATCTAAATGAATCAGCAAGGAACAATTCAAAAAAGAATGTTGATTATACATTGGACTAGACAAAAGGAGACGCAAATAGGTGATAGTATAATTAAGAGTTTACAATTCTGCAAACAAAGCTTAAAAAATGCAAGTAAGCTAAACACAAGTTCTCCACAATGATAAAATACAGAAAATGAGAAGAGATGTATTCAAAAATTATTGCAGTTCTACAATCGTTGGAGTACAACTAGCAAACGAAATAGAACGACATAATTATTTCAGGTGGTTTGGTCGTGTACAATAAACAATTGCAACACTTATGACATATCACAATGGAAATTTAGAACATGTTGGCATGACAACTTGAAAGAGGCAAGTGAATACCTAGAAAAACAAGGACTCAAATCACATATTACTATTATACTAAGCAATTACGTTTTAGTTTTCCACAAAACATAGAGAAACAAGAGAAATGGCCTTCTTTGCTTCTACCTTTTTTTGCTTTTTAATTTTTTTTTGAATTAATTATTATTTTTTTTGGGAAGTTTTAAATACAACCTTAAGTTCCCTTTTAAATTTTAAAATTTTAAATTTCCTTCTTAACAACCAATTAGTTATTTTTTTTAGTCTCTTACCTTTTCTTTTTCTCTTTTTCTATCCTATTATCCTTATATTTGAGCTAAAGGAGGAGGAGGAGACAAATGCCTGAACTTTTTATTTATATATTGATTACCGTTAACAAAAAAAAAACCTTTAGTATTGAATGTTAGCTTTTTTGTATTCTTTCAATTTTAAGGCCTTCACTATGTCATATTTCTTTAGTTGATATGGTGAAGTTTTTGTCTAGCTAAAGACAACATAAAGTACATCCAATTTTCTTGCCACATGGTCAAGGAACATGAAGGTACAACACAAGTGACCACTAGTTGAGGAATAAATGCCTGATTAAGAAATAGTAGTTAACTTTACTATTGTAATTTTGGGTGTATCTTGTTGGGGTAAGAAGAAGAAACTAAATGAGGCTGGCAAGTAACTTCTCGATAGTGAAATCAAATGTAAAAAACAAACAAATCACAAGCAAAACACATCAAACTTTTTACGTGGAAAACTTTCCCAATGTGAGGAAGAAAAACCATGAGATCTGTCAGTCCACTCCTAACTCTTCCACTATAATCAAATGTGGGTACACAAGGTCTTCTGTAGTAATCAACTAGAGGAATCACACATTCACTAACATCAACAATCAATGGCACAAAATAATAATACAAACAAGAGTCACACAGATTTACCCAATCAGACTATCCACGTTTCAGAAATTTCTGCTATCACTGTGTTTCTCCAAAAGTCACGAAACTCAGTAGGAATGAAGTTCCAAGAATCCCTAAACAACTGAAAAGTTTTCAGTCAAAACGGACTTTGTTTCACTCTCCAAATTGACCTTCTACCGAGAGTGCGTACTGCAGATCTACATATACAAAATCCTTCTGAAACCCTCTTCAAATCTCCCTCTCCGTTGTTCTGATCCTCGATCCAACCGTCTAATCTGAAGAGTATCAAGTCACGAGCTTGCTGTCAAAATGTCAGCTCGATCCGACCTCGAATGCCCCTCCAATCGGCCCTATGATCAAGGTGGTGCAATAGGGAGAGAAGTGGACGAAAAATTACAGTCATCGTTTTCTCTCTTGCAAAATTTGTTTTTCTTTTTTTCTCCTCCATAAGCCCTAATAGGGTTATGTGGGTAAATTGTGCCAAGGTTCCTGTAAAATAATAAAATACTGTAAATGGGCCATCCTCCATGTGGAGGGAAACCCAACAAACTCCCCCTCCCGACTACAAGGAGGAGTCCACCAATCCTGCAATCTGACTACAAGTATTCAACTTATCTCTCGTCACTACTTTGGTCAACATATCAGCACCATTGTCATCAATGTGAACCTTCTCAAACACAAGTTCTCTTAAGTTCATTACATCTCGAATCCAATGGTATCGAACTTTGATATGCTTTGACTTTGAGTGGAATGACGAATTCTTATTCAAGTGAATTGCACTTTGACTGTCACCCAACAGTACAAATTTTTCTTACACAATCACAAGTTCTCTAAGCATTCTCTTCAGCCTTATCATCTCTTTGCAAGCTTCTGTGGCTGCAATAAATTCAGCTTCTGTAGTAGACAATGCAATGCACTTTTGCAATCTAGATTGCCATAAAATAGCTCCCCCTGCATAGGTAAATAGATACCCTGAAGTGGATTTTGAGTTATCCACATCTCCTGCCATATCTGAATCAGTATAACCAACCAACGTTGGTTCTTCACTCCCAGAACAGATCTTCAAGTCAGAAGTCCCTCGGAGGTATCTCATGATCCATTCCACTGCCTCCCAATGTCGTTTTCCAGGATTTGAAAGAAATCTGCTCACTGTACTAACTGCATGGGCAATATTAGGTCTGGTACACACCATAACATACATCAGACTTCCAACAATTGAGGCATATGGAACATTCTCGATTTCCTTTTTCATCTCATCTGTAGAAGGACACTGCTTTTTGCTTAACCTGAATTGAGCTGCAAGAGGAGAACTAACTTACTTTGCATCATCTAAATGAAATCTTTGAAGTACTTTCTCAATATACTTCTCCTGTGACAAGAACAACTTGTTGGAACTCCTGCCTCTTTCAATTCTAATGCCAAGAATCTTCTTTGCAGATCCCAAGTCTTTCATGGCAAAACACTTGTGCAACACTTTCTTCAGCCCTGCAATCTTAGACATATTCTTGCCAACAATTAAAATATCATCAACATAGAGTAACAAAATAATAAAATCATCAGAAGAAAATATCTTAATGAAAACGCAATGGTCTGTACTACACTTCTTGTAGCCTTGCTCCCCCATGACAGTGTCAAATCGCATATACCATTGCTTTGGTGCTTGTTTTAGGTCATAAAGACTTTTCTTCAATCTGCATACTAAGTCTTCTTTGTCTTTCTCAACAAACCCTTCTGGTTGCTTCATGTAAATCTCTTACTCCAAGTTTCCATGAAGGAAGGCAGTTTTTACATCCATCTGTTCAATCTCTAAATTAAAACTTGCTGCCAAACCAAGAACCACTCGAATAGAAGTCATCTTCACTACTGGCGAGAAGATCTCATCGAAATCAATTCCCTTCCTTTGAGTGAATCCTTTCACAACTAACCTAGCTTTGTACCTTGGATGTGACGTGTGCTCTTCTTGCTTAATTCTGTACGCCCATTTGTTCTTGAGTGCTATCTTGCCTTCAGGCAACTTCACCAACTCATAAGTGTGATTCTCATGCAAGGAACTCATCTCATCTTGCATGGCTTCCATCCACTCTTTCTTGTGTTCACCTTCTACTGCATCTGCATAGCACTTTGGTTTTGCACCATCAGAGAGTAGCACCACAAACACATCTGAAGAATATCTAGTAGAAGGTCTTCTATCTTTAGCTGATCTTCTAAGTGGAGTAGTTGGTGGAACTTCTTGCACTACCGGTTGTTGGTCATGACCATCTGCTTCAGCATCATCCTGATCCTGGGAAGCATCCTATCCAACTATGCTTGCATCATCATCATCATTATCTTCAGCTTCAACTTGTCGTTGTGCTAGAATTGTAGGAACTGGGCCTAAATCAATCAAGTCTTCTTGTTGCTGAGTTGCTTTAACCTATGCTTTGTCAATGTCCTCAATTGTTTGATCTTCCACAAACACAACATCATGGCTTCTAACAACCTTCTTAGCTACCGGATCAAATAACTTGTAGCCAAAGTCATCCTGCCCATAGTCAAGGAAAATACATTGTCATGTCTTTACATCAAGCTTGGTTCTTTCATCCTGAGGAATATGCTCAAAGGCTTTGCATCCAAACACCTTTAAGTGATCATAGGAAACATCTTTGTTGTACCAAACCTTGTTTGGAACATCTCCCTGCAAATAGTAACATGGTGAAAGATTAACTAAATATACAGTAGTCATCAAGGCCTCACCCCAATAAGACCTCGACAGCTTTGCTTGTGAAAGCAAACATCTGATCCTCTCTATTAATGTTCTATTCATTCTCTCAGCAACTCCATTTAATTGTGGTGTCTTTGGAGGAGTCTTCTGATGCTTTATGCCTTGTTCCCTGCAATAAACATCATAAGGTCCACAATACTCTCCCCCATTATCTGTTCGGATGCACTTCATTTTCTTGCCCGTTTGTCTTTCAACTGAAACTTGAAACTCCTTGAACTTGTCGAGTACTTGATCTTTAGACTTCAAGACATAAGCCAAAATCTTCCTGGGGGAATCATCAATAAAAGTGACAAAATATGTAGCTCCACCATGTGTCATTACTTTCATCGGTCCACATACATCAGAGTGGATCAGCTCTAACATCTCTGGATTCTTGGAAGGAGGCTGGCTCTTGAAGGCAATTCGGTGCTGCTTCCCTGCCAAACAATCTACACAATTCTTCAAATGTACACCATTTAGCTTTGACAGGAGAGTCTTCTTCAAAAGCGTTATCATCCCTTTCCCACTCATGTGACCGAGTCTCTTATACCACAACACACTTTGATCTTCATTCTCTAATGCATTAACAGAAATATTAGAGAGCTTAACATGAATATAATACAAGTGAGATAACGTTTTACCTCTCGCCACAATCATGCCTCCTTTGGTGAGCTTGTATTGTCCATTTCCAAAACTACTCAAGTACCCTTCATTATCAAGTTTCCCGACTGAAATGATGTTGAGTCTCAAACTCTCAACGTGTTTGACTGATCTGAGGATTAACCTGGTGTCATTTGTGGTCTCTAAATGTACATCTCCTTTGCCAACAATCTTTGCCTTGTTGTTGTTTCCTATCTTCACAACTTCAAAATCACTTGGAGTGTAAGAAGTGAAGAAATCTCTCCGAGATGTGATGTGAATGGTAGCTCCACTATCTGACACCCATGCTGTCTCATCATCACCTACAAGATTAACAGAATCATCATCACAAACAACAAGCAATCCTTCAACAGCTGAAGAAATTCTCCCTTCATTGTCACTGTCATTGTCTTGCTGCTGTGACTTCTTCTTTTTCTTGTTTTCTCTCTTCAGTTTCCGACAAAATTTCTTGGTGTGACCCTTCTCATGGCAATAGTAGCACTCAACATTTGCATATTTACCCTTAGACTTACTTTTACCCTTTTTAGAACCTTTAGGACCTCTGCTCTAACTTCTCCTTCGTGACTCTGTAACTAGCACATCAAAGTGGGAGGAGGAACCATCTGCAATCCTTCTGGACTCTTCATTTATCACATTGGTTTTCACATAATTCTTAGTGACTATACCATTAGTAGCTGAGTTGCAGAGTATGACCTTCAAAGTCTCCCATGTATCTGGTAATGACTCTAGAAGCAATAAGGTTCTCACTTCATCATCAAACACAATGTCAATCGAAGACAACTGATTTATAATCCCTTGAAATGCATTCACATGATCTACTATAAGGGTGTCATCTCGATATCTTAAATGCATCAACTGTTTGATAAGAAACATCTTGTTGGTGCCCTCTTTCCTAGCATATAGCTCCTCCAACTTTTGCCACAATGTACCTACATTCGTCTCATCATTGATGTGATTCAATACAATGTCATCAACCCACTGTCGAATGAAGCCGCATGCCTGGAAATGAAGTATTGTCTACTCGTCCTTAGATTTATTTTCTACCTTATCTGCAATAAACACGGACCTATAATATTCTTTTACATAAAGAAGATCTTTCATCTTCCCCTTCCAAGCTTAATAATTTGTGTCATTCAATGAAATCATTCTACTTGTATTTATTTCCATTTCACCACAAGGAACTGAACCTTGCCCCTGGCCCCACGATGGGCGCCACTTGTTGGGGTAAGAAGAAGAACCTAAATGAGGCTGGCAGGTAACTTCTGGATAGTGAAATCAAATGTAAAAAACAAACAAATCACAAGCAAAACACATCAAACTTTTTACGTGGAAAATTTCCCCGATGTGAGGAAGAAAAACCACGGGACCTGTCAGTCCACCCCTAAATCTTCCACTATAATCAAATGTGGGTACACAAGGTCTTCTGTAGTAATCAACTAGAGGAATCACACATTCACTAACATCAACAATCAATGGCAGAAAACAATAATACAAACAAGAGTCACACAGATTTACCCAATCAGACTGTCCACGTTTCAGAAATTTCTGCTGTCACTGTGTTTCTCCAAAGATCACAAAACTCGGTAGGAATGAAGCTCCACGAATCCCTAAACCACTGAAAAACTTCAGCCAAAATGGACTTTGTTTCACCCTCCAAACTGACCTTCTACCAAGAGTGCGTATTGTAGATCTACATATACAAAATCCTTCTGAAACCCTCTTCGAATCTTTGCCTATGCTATTCTGATCCTCGATCCAACCGTCTAATCTGAAGAGTATCAAGCCACGAGCTTGCTGTCAAAATTTCAACTCGATCCGACCACGAATGCTCCTCCGATCGGCCCTATGATCAAGGTGGTGAAATAGGGAGAGTGGTGGACGAAAAATTGCAGTCGTCGTTTTCTCTCTTGCAAAAATTGTTTTTCTTCTTTTCTCCTCCATAAGCCCTAATAAGGTTATGTGGGTAAATTATGCCAATGTTCCTGTAAAATAATAAAATATTGAAAATGGACCATCCTCCATGTGGAGGGAAACCCAACACATCTAACGTTTCTAAACTAATGCTTTGTATACTAGGGAATTAATTTATATCTGTATTGAACTCTAAATAAATTTAGAGGGCAAACCCCAATGAAAATGGGGTGTCTACTGTCCAATATATTCTACTAGCACCCACGTTTGAGAATTCGTATAAAGTCCATCCAACATTGTAGAAACTTCAGCGAAATTGTGCAACTATTTAGTCATGACAGTCGGAGAAGAATTCATACGGGACATTGTCAATTCAATATTTGGAGATCCATTTATTTATATCAATTGAGATTGTATACTTGAAATAATCGAAGAATTCAATTTTTGTTCAAAGATTTTTAGATTCATGATGTTTGATATTATCATCTCAATATTATTCCATGGGAGTCATTGACCTTCAAGGGAGGATAGGCACATAGTGGAGGGGAGGCACACGACAGAGGGGAGGTGCACAGTAGAGGGGAAGCACAATCGGAGGGGAGGCATAGCCTACGACAGTAGCCAAGGAGATCAAGGAGGAGAACAACAACCTAGTGGAGAGGGTGAAGGAGGACAATAGCTTGGTGGAGGGTAGAGGAGGACGACAGCTTGGTGGAAAGAGTCGTTGTGGAGGACTGGTGGCGAAGTCGATGAGGAGGTACTGCATAGGAGGAGGATGTGGGTAAGAGTAAGAGTGAGTTAGGAGGACAAGATTGAAAGAGGGAAAGAGAGAAGAGACGCTGAAACGGAGAAAAAGATCCGTAGGTGGAAATTTTAGGATAGACTTAGTAAGGACATGTCCTTACTATTGCCTCGCTAAATATATTGTGAGGACATCGTAAGAATATTTTCACGATAAGTCCTCACCATAATAGTATGAGGACATATCCCTGTTATTTGTTCTCGTTAAAAGATTGTGAGGATTAGTCCTCACGAAATACAGAATTTCTAGTAGTGTGACTTTGTTCGGGATCGAATGCCATTAATGTTCATGCATACTTGAATACAGTGTTAAGGCTAACATATAGATATGTGATCGGTCGCTCGACCTGGTTTGAGGACAAACGACACATGTATGCTTCAATATAATGTCAAGAATGTTATGTATTTATTTGATCGATCACCCAACCCTATTTGAGGCCAAATAACACATGTAAACTTAATATAATATCGAGATTCTAAACATTAGATCAAAAATATGTATAATCAATTATAATATCGATAAAAATACATGATCTAGTATGATTCAAGGATAATATGGATAATGTTGGAGTCAGTTGGTAGTGAATAAGTTATTCGGTCGAACATAGCTTGTTGGCGAGCATCACTTAGGACAAGTGAGCGTCGTTTGGGAGAAGCGAACATCATTTTGATGAACGGGAGTCATTTGGAATAAGTGGTCGTTTATGACAAGTAGGCATAGTTTGCAATGAGTGAGCATCATTTGGGATGAGTGGGTGTCATTTAGGACAAGCGAGCATTATTTGGTAAATCACACATAATTTTTATACGTGTTCGAATATAATGTCAAACAAGTGCTATAATTATGTGACAAATACATAGATTTGTATTATTAAATATAATGTCAAACAATACATATTACGATATTGCATGTAGGGGCAATATGAAGCACATACATCATGTGCTATGCATATAGGTTTGTATTATTGAATATCTTTTCAAATAATACATGAGATGATATGGTGGCAATATGGAATAGTAGGCATTTGAATTTGTATTATTGATTAGAATATCAAATAATACAGGATGTAATACTACATAATGGTAATATGGAATACATGCATTATTGGCAATCTAGTTGAGATCTAAACATATATGTCACCTAATAGTGGAGCTATCCTCGGAGGAAAAAGAGATATCTTGCATGAAATACATATTACGATATTGCATATAAGGGCAATATGAAGCACATAAATCATGTGTTGTGCATATAGATTTATATTATTGAATATCTTATCAAATAATACATGAAATGATATGGTGGCAATATGGAATAGTAGGCATATGAATTTTTATTATTGAATAGAATAGCAAATAATACAGGATGTAATATTACATAATGACAATATGGAATACATGCATTATTGGTAATCTAGTTGAGATCTTAATATATATGTCATCTAATAGTAGAACCATCTTGGGAGGAAAAAGAGATACCTTGCATGTCAAGAGTTGTCTTCCTTGTTAACTATTAATCAAATGTTGGCAAGCAGGTGTTAGGAGTCGAGTATTTAGAAACTCAAGTAATCTTTCTCTTCTCTCTCTCTCTCTTACGATGGAAGTCTGGATGAGATCATTCGTGCATCTAGATACTGATGGTGGATGCTTTTTTGATGTAGATCCTGTTCAACAAAGAAGAAGGGTCTTGTTTTATAGGGAAGTCACTCATCTTGAATTCAAACTTGAATATCTTTAAATTTAAAGTTCAAAACATCTAAGAATAGAATATCCCAACACTCCCTCGTGAAGTCAATGGAGGCGAGATCTCTTTTTAGTGAATTTCATTACGGTGAAGAATGCTTTTTTTTTGGTTAACGGTTGAGATAGTAAGAGGTGAATGTCCCAGGATTCGAACCTGGAACTTGTGGCGAGTTTAAAGTTCTCCTAGCCACTGTGACAATGAGCCATTGTCTTTCTTTCTTTCTTTCTTTCTTTTTTTAATGTTTTTTTTTTGTTATCGGTTTAGAGAGGGG